>JAXBDA010000228.1:0-102179 GCA_036023075.1 Gaultheria prostrata | reverse complement strand
GGGGGTTATTTGGGTAAATTGGCAGGGGTTGGCAGGGGTATTGGGGGGTATAAATTAATAATAGGGGGATGGGGTGTTATTAAATAGTGAGGGGGAAAGGGGATAAGGGGGCATTATTCGGGGAGGGGTATAAAATTATCCGGGCACAAATATACTCCCAAACCATGCACTATTTTGTGGGACCGGGATAAAAAGAGGGGGTATAAGTTATACCCTTAACCCGCAGCCAATCGAGGCCAGAGGGTAAAGAGGACTAGTCTGTATACCCCACTTAATAATGACTTTATCCTTTGCTCTTACTTCTTAGGCAACCTATAATGGGCATCCAAAGCAATGTTTAGGACCAAAGATAGGAAACCAAATTCTCATTTTTCTACAATCATTGGGTTTCCACATCTAGCTCACATACCTTAGCTCTTAATAATTGGAATTTAACCCCACTAGAAGAAAGGAAAATTGATATACAACCAATATAAAGAGCGATTATGGAATATGTGAGACAATATTACAGGGTAATTGATTTTTACACTCATTTTCTATCGGTGTTTTTCATTGAAGTGAATTTACAATTCTATATTTGCACGTACGAAAAACTGAACAATTGAAACAATATGACAATGTTGTGATTGCATGTGAATAAAAGAAAATAGAGTGGATATACACGAGGGGAGAGTTAAATCACTCCACTATTTTAGGAGTATGAGGTTGTTGCGCTTCCGAGCGCAATAATTTTTGTAATTTCAAACAAGGCTTACATTTCATTCATTGAATAGAATACTTCAACTATATTATTTCAATAAAAAAAAAAAAGAGAAGTGATATCCACACACCCTAAATTGTTATCCATAGTCCTTTTTTGTCTTCTAGTAAAATTTTCATGTGTAAAAATTTCACTAAAAAATAAAAAGAGAGTGTAAATAACAATTTGAAAGATGTGAATATCAATTACCAAAATAAATTCAAATGGACATCAGTACGACGGTAACCCAATGAATAGTCACATTTCGCATGAAAAAAATGAACTAACAAAATAACTTTTAGAATACAAATCAAAATAAAATCGATTCGGTCATGTGTTAGGGACAATTAGAATTAGCATGATTTTATTATTTTCCTCTTGGGGCTATTCGAATTAGGCCCTATTCTACAAACTCAAAAAATTGAAAAAGCCAACTTATTCTAAAAACTGAGACAGTTCTTACAATACATCACATAAAAAATCGTGAAAAATTAAAAAGCCAAAAAAACTCTAAGAACACCCCCTTACTGGCTTACTCCTACTTTCACGCTGGGGATTGGTGCCAAACACGGCGTAACATAGGATGCCATGCTTTAGCCACATTTTCACCACACCGGATAACTTTACGCGTGCATGCAGACTGATGATTGATTCGATGAGACAAGCTCTTTTCCAAAAAGGAAAGAAAGATGAGACAAGCCCTTTTTCTATTTTTCTGCCTAGGTACGGCTTCTGAATATCTCAATTAATTTTGAAGTTCAATTTCGCCGCCCACTTGGGACCTCTTCTCCTTGTTCTTGAAGTCCAATTCCGCCACCCACTTGCGACCATCTTTTCTTGTTCGGGGTCATTAATTACGAATGCAAGTCCATATTTGTAGGCTTGTAACTGTACAAATCATTGTGTTCTAAACAGCCCATAAAAGTTGTGCAGTTTGGAAAGGAAAATTTTACCTTGTCAATCACAACAATTTTTTTTTTTTGCTTTACATGCCTTTTTTTCAAATTTTGTTTTCTGCGACAATATATTTAAAGGTAAAGATACTACTAGCATCAATTATACTGTGACAACTACTCCTTCCGTCTCAAAATTTTGATCCATCTTTGGAAATCCAACTATTTAAGGGGACATGTAATCATTACATGTTATTTTAAATTTCAAAACCTTTTTTTCCACAAACTCCCTTTGATTTTACTTTTTGAAAGTATCTATGAACCCTTTACAAGGATAACATTGCAAAACTAAAATTGGACATCCTAAAACAGAAAGTGATCAATTATTTTGGGACATACCAAAATAGATAGATGGACCAAAAAAGTGGGATGGAGAAAGTATTTCAAGAGATACAGATGTAGATCAGATATTGAGATTCTATTTTACTATTTTAGTTTTAGTATTTATTAGAGGTCAGTTGGTATCAGAGCGCAAGTTTCAATCCTGACTATGGCTGGAGGACGTGCTGAAGCGAGGTGGACGAGGCAGTTGTACAACTTTTGTTGAGGAAGTCTATGAACGAGATGAGGTTGCTCGAGAAACGCTAACGGAGTAAGGTTTCAACAACTTGAATGGCAATTGAAAAAGGCATTAGCAGCACTGACCGATCAAATTGTTGCCTTGTTTGTTGGTGGTAATCTGCCTCGCCGTCATCTTGTTATACCTAGGTTTCTGAAAGAGGAGGAGGTGTCGGATGACGTTTCTATCACCAAACCTTCAGCGGGTAACTATTTGCTGAGGGGGAGGACAAGAGCGGTCAAGGTTTCAAATCATGATTAGTGACTTTGGGAATCTGGTTCAAAGATCAACTGTTCTGAGTTCCAGGGAGGTATGACACCTGAAAAAATCCTAGAGGTTAATTCGGTGGAGGAGGCTACCATTGAGTGACCTTTCTCTTCAAATAATATTCCAGATCCAATAGTGGATTGGAGTAAGACACCGGTTTTTTACGAAGAAACGGTAGAGGAAATTACAAAAGTAGAAAATTGCAAAAAAAATTGCAAAAAAAAGGAGTTACAACGTTGGCGTTGTTGGAAACTAATTCAGAAGAATCAGTTAAATTTGATTATTATGAAAATCTTAACAATGGTAAAGTTGACCAGAAAATACATTTGTTGATCCATTTTGGGCGTATATTGATGATTTTGCAAGAAACAAGTTGTGGGCTTCATGCCAAAATTTGGAGTTTGGGTTTGAAAAGATTAATTTAAAGTACAAGGTTGATGCAAACAAGATTCGAATAATTCAACTGTATAAACTCGAGGATGAGTTTCTTCAAGCCGGGGAGAATGATGCAGATTAGATATTGGGATTTAATTTTACTAATTTAGTTTTAGTATTTATTAGAAATCTTTACTTTTAGTAAAATTATCTAGAATCTTAGAATATTAGGTTTTCTTATTTGGGTTGATTTTTTATTTCCTTTTTATTAGTTTCTTGTCCACCAAGATTTTGATTTAGCTTTCGATAATTTTATTTCCCTTTTAGTATTTCATGGAATTTACCAGGATTCAGCTTCCTGTTTTGCTGTTTCCTTCTCGATCCTAGTTTTCTAGTATGAAATAAGTTGTAGGATGAATTAAGAAATTTGGTTGTTTATGAATTAAGAAAATCGAGTTTTTACTCAATATCGTTTGTTCAAAGAGGGAGTACCATTGGCTCAAACATTGTTCGTGTTTACTTCTTGCAAATAGTTCGTAAAAGGAGGCCGCGCTGCATTAGATACACAAAATCCTTAGAATTCTAATCTCCAACGCCATTTCCAAAACCAAATTATGGCCCGAGGTCTTTGGCTAAATTTGACTAAGAAAATGGTTGTGGCCATTTGTTGTACATGAGATGCGTGTGCAACAATCTAATGGTGGTTGCGTTAAAAAAATCAACTCCCACGTTCCCAAATAATACTCCCTAGCTTCGTCCCTTTTATAGTGTGTATATTTTAATTTTGGGCCGTCCATTAATAAGTGTGTGTTTTGAAAAGTAATGCGTACATTTCCTATTTTACCCTTAAAAGTAGATTCATTTTTTAAAAGTTAGTGTGTATTATTATAT
This sequence comes from Gaultheria prostrata, assembly GCA_036023075.1. Classification (NCBI taxonomy): domain Eukaryota; kingdom Viridiplantae; phylum Streptophyta; class Magnoliopsida; order Ericales; family Ericaceae; genus Gaultheria; species Gaultheria prostrata. The sequence continues at coordinate 98,395 of JAXBDA010000228.1, read as the reverse complement.
TAATAATGGTAAGTACTGAAAAGTAGATGTAAAAGTTGATGTGAGAGAAAAATAGTTTGAATTCCCAAGTAACACACTTAAAAAGGGATGGAGGGAGTAATAGAGTATTCCATTTTCTTGAAATATCACTTAATTAAGTGTCTGTTTTAAAAAGTTAATAGGTAAAAGTATGTACAATTATTATCTTTGTCCTTTTGAAAAATTAATGGGTAAAGAGTTAATGTGTAAAAGTAAATGATAAGTTTGGAAAATAGAGGTAAGGTTGATGTAAAATGTGTCATGACGATGTCTCTGTAATAAGTTACGAAATTACACACATAAACGAAGGGAATACTAGTTTTGTGCATCAACCAAACTTGAGAGCTCGGTTACTTAACGATGATCCAATGGTCGTGATTGAATGGGTAAGATGATTGCTAGAAACTAGGTACCAGTACCACCGTTGGAAGAACTTAGCTAAAATTTGACCAAATAAACGTTGTTCTTTATTTCTTCTTGTGTTAATTATGTTCTTTAGTATTCAAACATGAGGACTATTTGCAGTTTGCTTTGTAACACCATGGGTGAGGGTAGGGCGAGGGTAACTTTACCCACATTCAGCGAAGCATGCACGTTGCGAGTTCTGATTTGTTAACCAGAACTATTTATTTTGTATGGATAGAATTGTTAGGAGACAACACAAAAGTTCAACTTAATCGAACATCAGTAAGTACTAGATCGAAAAGTCTAATTCTTCAATTCTAAGGATATTGCAAAATTGGAAATTTATTTATATTATCGAGTAGTTAGGCTGAGCTAAATTGCACGGTCTCCTAACAAATCAATCAATACAAAACAAACAATTTTAATTATGGAATCCAAACCCGCAACGTACCTCTCACTGAATGTGGGTAAAGTTACCCTCATGCACCCAAAAAGAGGGTGAAACAAAATGCTCTTAGATGAAATATATGGCAAATGCAACTTGTAGTTTAAAGACGACTTTGACTTGAAAACGAATGAACAAAATAAAAGCAAAGCGGTGGTGGAAGAAGATATCATATCCAATGTTATCATTTTATAAACTTTCATGATAATCAAAGGGGAACACAATGACCCACAAAAGTAGAACCCAACATGGCCCACCTTCTCTCTCTCTCTCTCCCTCTAAAAATTTACTTTATTCTTCTATTAATTGTCGAAAGTGTGAAATTAAAGAGAAAATAACCAAGATTATGTTTAACTAAAAAATTCTGTTCTTATCGATAAGAACTGAGATGGCTAAATGGATGCTGAAGTTTCGTTCCCTGCCGTATTTCAGGACTTCTTCAGAAGCAAACAAAGGATGAAGAATAACAAAGTAGACTTTATTAAACTTCAAAGGTTACAATCGATCAAACTCTAGGTTACGATCGATAACGGAGTTACGTTACTCCTACTCCTAAAAAGTACTCCATTGTAAAGTATAATGAAAGTAAAAATTAATAAAAGAAAAAAGCCCTTGGGCCATTGATCGGGACTTCAAATTGTTTTAGATGACCGATATTTATAGGCTTCCTTTTCTTCCTCTTTGAATTTTGAATCTTGAATGATTTCCCTCTTGGTTTGAATCAGGCTGTTATTTCTTTAAAATAAGGAATTAGTTGTATGAATGAATGATTTCCTTTCCGAATTAGTAAACTTACGCGTCAAGAGTGTTCGGAATTAATTAATTAATGATGGGGGAGTAAAGGGGAGCATGTGCATCCCATAAAAACGAGAATTTAATTTTGTTCACTCTCCTTAAAAGAGGGTGATCAAAACCCTCCATATTATTGGTTGAAATGGTGTAGGTCCCACCAAAAAACACGTCATTCTACTAAGAAGTGATGTCATAATTACCAAAAAATGTATTACAAGGGCGGGACCTACATCATTTCAACAAATCACGGTTAATTTCTTTCTATAGCAACTAATTGAAAAGATAAATTTTATCTCTACGTAGCTATATGAAAGCTAGTCGTTGTCTTTGCAGTTGAAAAAGACACTAATTGCGAAAAAGACACTAATTAAAATTGAGCTTTTTCATAACAGCTGCATCAATGAACTACACGAGTGATCCTTTCTTCCGATTTGTTTGGAAAATTGAACTTGAAAATGGGTCCAAGAAAGAGAGATTTGTTAATCACACTTAAAACCTTTGTGTACATGTATATTGTAACACTTAATTTAAAACCTTTGGTGAAGAGTTAGAAAAATATTATCAAATCCAAAATTACCGGTCAAAAAACCGGGTACAACACAAAACCGCCAGCCCTAAAATCACCGGCCACAAATTTCCTACAAAGAAAATAACAAAAATACAAAAAAAAAAAAAAATTAAAAAACGTCTTTTAACTTGGTCCATTCAATCAAAGATTTGCACAAATCTACATGTAAATCCCATACTCAGCTCTTCAATTCCAAAAATGAAACTCGTATTCTCACGAAATTTGTATTAACACACAGAACTATCGCCTTTTGATCTCATCCACCGGTGTATGAAGTGAGAAAAGTAAACAAAAAGGGTTGTGTTTAAAACGCTTGTGTAGTCGTGTTTGGATTAGTACCAAAGCCATATCACAAGAAAGATAAATGCTAAGTGTGAAATCAGAGGGTCAGATTCGAGCCTCTGATTTCACTCTCTGGGTAATTTTCTGGGTGGAGTGAATCTGAGTTGATTTCACTTTCTCAGTAATTTTCTAAGTATTGTGCTCATTAGTGAGATGTTCTGGATCATGAATGAAGGAAGTATGGTAAGGAGCACGGAAATTGATTTGGGTCTCCAGGTCTGCCCTCACTAATGCCTTTCGGCTTTGATTTGAGGGCATGGTTCTGCAACAAAACATCCCTGTAACTCCTCGGTTCTTGGAGGTTTAGGGGCCACTCTTTCAGTGGTTTTCTGAGGGCAATCACTTTGTGCATATTGCCAAAAGTTAGGTCTATCTCCAATTATCTCTGCCCATACTGCCAATGATTGGGACGAGATGAGTTCTATTATTATTTGTTTGTTTGTTTGATAAGTAAATATTCTCGATACGTAGCACTTTGAAAAGAAACCACAGCAAATGAGTGACATTTTCTTTTCCTTTTTGTACCTTTGGTGATTGGACTTCCTGGGCAAAGTGAAAGGCATAATTATTAGTGAATTTTCCACCGAATTTGAAAGATAAGTTAAAAATGTGAGGTGCTGATGTCAATCCACATAAACTAAAGGTAACAGAAAGGGAATGATTAAAGGGTCACAGAGTAAAATATGTCAAACCAATAACTACCTTTCATTCCCGCTTTTTTTCCTCTCTAGAGAGAGAGAGATGTTACTGATAAAAGTTGAATTTTATATACGAAGTCAGTCCTAACCCATTCCAGTATTTGCGGCCATTACCCAGCTTAGATTCAGGAAAATAGTGTACACATTGTAGAATTTGGTGAAAACATGTATAGAAATGTGACTGTAGATGATTTAGGCATGCAAATTTGGCTTAAAGAAAAAGGTGAAGACATCATATATGACCCACCAAAGAGGCCCAGTGCTTTGGACAGTTGCATTCCACGGTTTGCACACCACCTCTTTGACAAAAATGCCCAAAGAAATCTACCAAACAGGAACATCTCCATCTGGGTCTCTGTCTGTGTCTCCTTTCTCTGTTCCTTTCCTTAACCCAAATATCCTCTTTCTTTTCTCTTCAGAAATTCCCATTTCCTTTGCTTTTGCATTCCTATTGTCAGTGTTGTGTCAAATGGACAAGCACCACCATCAGCAGCAGTTGTCTCTAGCCAAGTGTTCACGGCAGAGATACAATGAATGGTCAGTTCTTTAAACTTGAAGTGCTTTACAATAGTTCAAATTTCATTTTTTTTTCCCTTTTCCCTTGTGGGTATAATTGGTTTTTTTTACATATATAGTTTTTCTTCATGAGATGGTATCATTTTAGTTCCTTGTTAGTTCTATTTGGTTACTGGTAGTTTTGGCATATCTCGTTGTTGGGAATTGGAAGTTTTAGTTCTTGAGCTTTGTACTTGAGCTCTTCTCAACTGTAAGCAGGCTAGGTCTTCAGTTTTTCTTGCTTGCACTTTTCGCAAATTTGAGCCTTTCTCGGTTATTTCTCTTTGGGGGTGAGACAAGGAGGAGATATGAATCTTGAATCCTTATCTGTGTATTTATGTTTTGTAGTTTAGGATTGCCCCTAAACCAACATAATGTTGACAAACGACAACTATGCTTTGTAATTTACTTCAATCCTTAACTGCAAATGCTAATGAATCTTTACCACAAAACCTTTGGGATTCTTTTTCTAATTGGAAGATTGAACTATGGCTACATTTCGTTCATAGAAAGACAGGAAAAGAAAGGAAACTGTTTCTTTCTGAGTCTTAAAATAATTCTTGCGCCAATCTTTTTACTCCTACTTGTCCAAAATAGATGCAGGGAAGGCTGCAGTCTAGTCCGATAAGATGGTGTCATAGTCCAACGGTTCTTATTTTGAACTTACATGTCATGTTGTACAAGCACCTAATTGTTTTATTTTGGTTGTAAATGGTGGCCGATCTATTGCAGGATATTCCGGGACGTTCCAAGTGACATTTCTATAGAAGTGACTGGGGGAACGTTTGCCTTACACAAAGTAAGTTACACCAGTCAAAATAAAGGCTATATGATTCTGCTTAGACTAAGTTTTGTCTGTGCATGTAGAGGGGTCTCTTTGTGTTCCTTTTTTTTTTTTTGGAGTGTGGACAATACTAAGAATTAAAGATTCATTTCCTGAAGTGCGTCAAACCTTTGATCGTACCTTTTGCTGGGCTCCTGTATTTCTCATCGTTTTTCAGTCGGCTAAGAAAATTATAGTAATCCATTTTTTCTCGACGACAACAATTACAAGAACGAATTTGCAAAAAGTCCACTCAATAAGCCAAAAATCTAACTTTTTAGACTTTTTTGTGTTATTAGAATGGTTGACATTAGTACTTCTTTACAGAGAAGAAATCAGTTTGTTTCTGCATTTTGTTGAGACAGCTTATCCATCGCTTGATCACAACATGTCAACTACTAACAAAATTTTTGCATCCAGTTCCCTCTTGTCTCCCGGAGTGGGCGAATCAGAAAGTTGGTAGCAGAACACAAAGACTCCATTATTTCAAGGATAGAGCTCCACAACCTACCTGGAGGAGCTGAATCATTTGAACTGGCTGCCAAATTCTGCTACGGAGTCAACTTCGAGATCACATCAGCAAATGTTGCTCAGTTATGTTGTCTGTCTGATTTCCTCGAGATGACTGAGGAGTTTTCAAAAAACAATCTCAGTTCTCGTGCCGAAGAATATATTGACAGTATTGTATGCAAGAACCTAGAAATGTGTGTTGAGGTGTTGCAACAATGTGAAAATCTACTGCCACTTGCCGACGAGCTAAACATAACCAATAGATGCATTGATGCGATAGCTTCCAAAGCTTGTGTAGAACAAATTGCTTCAAGCTTTTCGCGTCTAGAGTATAGCAGCTCAGGTAGACTTCACATGAGCCGTCAAGCCAAATGCGAAGGGGATTGGTGGATAGAAGATCTTTCTGCTCTTCGGATCGACTTTTATCAAAGAGTCATTACGGCTATGAAGTGTCGTGGGGTCCGGCCTGAGAGTATAGGTGCATCACTTATGAGTTATGCTCAAAAAGAATTGACTAAGAAATCAACCTTATGGAATCCATCCAGCCAGCCGAAAGTTGACACTGTCGATGGTTCAAATGGGCACGAAAGAGCTGTGGTGGAGACAATTGTTAGCCTTATGCCGGTTGAGAAACTTGTCATTCCCATCAGTTTTCTGTTTGGTGTTTTGCGAAGCGCTATGATGCTTGATTGTACAGTTTCTTGTAGGCTTGATTTAGAAAGGCGAATCGGCTCCCAGTTGGATATAGCTACTCTTGATGATCTTTTGATCCCCTCCTTCCGCCATGCTAGTGACACTATGTTTGATGTTGACACGGTCCATAGAATCTTGGTTAATTTCTCTCAGAAAGATGACAGTGAGGACGATATGGAGGATGCTTCGGTCTTTGAATCGGATAGTCCCCATTCACCCTCACACTCGGCATTAGTTAAAGTCTCGAAATTAGTGGACAGTTACTTGGCTGAAATTGCACCAGATGCAAACCTTAAGCTCAATAAGTTCATAGCAATTGCAGATACCTTGCCCGGGCATGCACGTACTCTTCACGATGGGTTGTACCGAGCAATTGATATTTATCTCAAAGTATGTAACTTGTACATTATTACTCCATTTTATTCTAGAATAGCTCTTTATAGTGCTGCTCGTTTGCTATTTGGAGTACTTTAAGTTGCAGGAGGGATTGGAGATGACTAGTTAAAGATAAATAATGTTATGAAGAAATTGCTCTTCTTGCTTATGTTTTCTGTTTCTGTTTGAGCATCTGTATAATCATCTTCTGCCTCTTATAACAACAAGATTACAGAACGACTTTAATGACAAAGAAAGTCGAGGGAGAGAGAGGATTAGTTGGTTATTCTCAACCCTCTTTTATTTAGATTTCTCAAAAAACTTAAGAATTTATGCCTGTTTTCCTTTCTGATAGATAATATAGCATTCAATTGCAACAGAACTTCATTTCAGAGCTTGTAAATGTAACTATCTCTTACTTTGTAGTTCTACCGATTCATTCCTTCTGCATTTACGGCAGGCTCATCAAGGTTTATCAGATCCAGACAAGAAGAACCTCTGCCAACTGATTGACTTCCAAAAGCTCTCCCAAGATGCTGGTGCGCATGCTGCACAAAACGAACGCCTACCTCTCCAATCAATGGTGCAAGTTCTTTATATTGAACAGCTAAGGCTCCGAAATGCCTTGTTCTGCTCTAACCCTGACGATGAGCTAAAACCTGTGCACCAGACCTGGCGGGCTGGCAGTGGTGCACTCAGTGCATCCATGTCTCCGCGGGACAACTATGCTTCACTGAGGAGAGAAAACCGAGAGCTAAAGCTTGAGCTAGCTCGGTTAAGGATGAGACTCAATGATCTAGAGAAAGAGCATGTCTGCATGAAGAGGAATATGGAGAAGTCTAGTTCTCATAAATTCATGAGCTCCTTTTCGAAAAAGATTGGGAAGCTGAACTTTTTTGGTCATAGCTCTTCGAGGGAATCGAGTTCCCCCTCAAATCATTCGCAAGGAAAGGAGTCAAAGGAAGTTGAAGGAACATGAACACGCGTATTAGGTAATTCTCTTTACTGTTTTTTTTTTTTGACTGTTTCTATTGAGTAATCACAAGTCAGATGTTCTTGGTGATCTGTTTTTGTTCTTCCTCGTTTATTAATACCAGAGTTGTAGTGTTTTGCATTAGCCACAGGAAGGAGTCCTGTTATTTATGTTGTTATTACAATGTTGATGTACTCCTTGGAGGGTTTTTCAGGGTACTTGTGTGATATACGACCATGTATATATAGTACTGATATCAATTCATGTCAATGAAGTGATTCTCACCTCCATACTTGCTGATGATAAGCGAAAAATTATTGGGTGGGCCCCGACATGGTGAAACCCTTCTTCACTAGACATTCTTGTAGAGCACTGGAGCCCAGTACTAAGTGTATGTGTCTCACAGGAATGTGTGATGAAGAATGGTGTTAGGGTACCACGCGACGATGCCTCAAGACTACTGAATAATTACTCAATGATAAAAAAAGATTTGCTTATGCTTCGATTAATATGCAAATGGCCCCTTAAAGGACTATTTTTATCTTCCATGCGACTCTCTTGCCATGAATTCTCACTTTTACCTATTGTTGTGCTTTCTAGTGACATCTTTATTTGAATACTGATTTCCTCACTTTGGCCTGGAATACCAAATGTTGCCAATGTCAAATGTTTGCAAAATCTGGAACGTCTTGTTTAGGGACGATATAGGAAACTCTCCCGGGAAACGGAACTTATATGGGTCTGGCGACTGTTCACAAACTTGAATATGGTCAGGCCGGGCCACGCAGTGTCTTGGATACCCTCCTTGCGACTTCTGCAGAGGTGATGGATTCGGTATGAATCTCCATTCTCTACACACCGCCCGGATGCACCAGTTTCACTTCACCTTTCTTCCCTGTTGGAATTTCCATAGTTTCTTTGTAGCAGTTGGAATAGAGGAAAAAAGGAAAGCAGGGGATAGCAAGAAACCCGATGAAAGGATCTTTGGAAAATAGGCTTTGTTTGTTCTAATATTTGTTGTTTGAAATGTTGAAATGGCAGACACGAATGTATATTCGATATTTCTTGAACAAATCAAATAATCAAAAGCCAAAACATAGGACTAAAATAGGCATTGGGATTTTCTTGAACGGATCCGATGACAAGGTTTATAAACTCCATCGTTTCTTAAAAGAATCTGATGATCGAAACAGCGAACCAATATATCTTGAACGGAATTTGACAACAAGGGTACTGACATGACGAGGTAGCCCAGCCATTGGGGCCAAAGCCATGCTCCCTGACTTCTGGAATTTATTCATATCAATTACATTGCCAACGTCAATGTAAGTCTCACTAATACCTCCACACAAGCCCTAATTTTGGAAATTGCTGTCGTTGGACCAATTTGGATGGCTTCTAGTTAATGAGCTACTGGAAATTGAATTCACCTTTAGACCCAGCATTTAGAAAGGTTTTTAGGTAACTTTCCCGTACATCAAAGTAAAACAAACCAACTTCAGCAATGCTAGGTAGCCTGAAAGTAAAATCATCCGAACCATTGATTTCATTTTCGGGGTATAGCATTTTCCGGAAAAAAAAAAACGTAACCTTGTTTCACCAATGCACTCAATGAAAGATGGGTTCCTAGATTACAATTTCATGAAATTACCTCATGCAAAAAGCTCAAACAACGTTGTTTAAATTAGCAATGAAGGAATGACACATCTCAAAAATGAAAAGATCCATGAGACCAAGGAAAACAATCACATGCTCATTGCCAGATAACAGTGAAACAACCAACAACCCCGTAGATATTACAGTTTGTGTATAAGAAAGAACAAGGGGTCAGTGATCACTAAACTTATTCTGGATGGCATTTTAAGTTTCCAACTCTCAATTTAGGCTGATTTGGTGTAGAAACGGACGCCGAAAGCCACACCCAAGATGACCAGGGGAACTAAGAACTGGAGTAACTTGATGACAAACTCTGAGGTCTTGTTCGGATTGTAGTGAGGCTGCTTTGGAGGTGTGTACTTCATCCTGGCAGGGATGGTCGATGAGTCAATGTCACCAACATAGAGTTCATCCATCATTGCTCTAGCACTTGTACTGTGTCCAACATCCTCAAAATCATCAGTTGCATCCTTTCCTGCAAAGAACATGTTACATTACGAACTGTCAAATTTGGTTCAAATGACTCTAATATCAAGCTTGATTACAAACAGCATAGGTAAGCTTCACATTCACCCTGTTCTGCCCATCAAAAGGTTTATATACCTTCAACTCAAATTTTGGCGTCCACCAACACAAGCAACAGAATTTTCACTCTTATTTGGATAATAATTATGACGAATTTCACTATAACCAGTAATATTGGAAAATTGCAGCTTTACCCTTTACCTGTTGCGGACAATAAAACCTCATCACCACCGGGATGGTCCTCCAAAAACTTTGTCACATTGTATACCTTTTGAAAAGAAGTAAAGAAGGGTTAAAAATACGAACTTCCCATATAATGTCAAAGGAACCAGCGGAAGAATAGACCCTTAAGGCAACGGAAAAATCAATGTTGAACCAGTGGTACAACAAAAAGGTGAAAAACCACATATGGATAATGGTTACAAGCAGCAGGTTCAAATCATTAGAAGTTGCCAATATTTGAACTGTCAAAGGTGAATTGAGCATTGAACCTTGAAATAGAAAAGAACATTCAAGTTATCAAAGCTACACCTCGGAAACGGACACCGAAATATCCACCAGTTAATGAACCTAATTACGAGTCTCAAGATCCCCAGGTGGTTAATGAACCCTTCTTTTTGAGGCAAAACATGCATTACATGCTCAAACTCCCAATTGGGTATTAGATCTCAAAGCCAGAAACTCGGGAAACATGCACCTAAACACTTTATTACGCAGGGTAAATTCGATTAAATGACAACAAGGGCAAATCTTGCATAACATAGCAGATTCCTGATTATGGAACAGTAATGGGGCAGTATGCATCTGAACAAAATCCGGCATGGCTATCTAGCTTTAGTTCAAACTGAGCATGCTTGACAGACAAATGGCCCCTCATGGCTCATGCCCATAAAGACAATGCTAAAATGCGCATTACAGACAGAGCTGCCCCGCCGTAAACCCACAAGCCCCCGGGCTTGGGCAACCCAAACATCGGGGGCAGCAGTGATTACAGACAGCATGAGATATTAAATCAAACTAATGCCTAACCATTGAAAACTATGACATTTGATTTTCAACTAATGAATCTTTTCTTTTAAGCTGATACAACTAAATCCACATGAAGCTTTTGCATCCAACAAATTCTTTTACCCAATAATATGCTTTTGAAGATCATACTCTTTACAGTATTCATACTCATTTACAGAGACGGAAACCCAAATGAAAAAATAAAACCCAAGAACAAGGGTTAACGAATTATGTGCAGTAACACGAAGAAACCAAATCCAAGCAAGCAAAAATGAAAAATCAAACAAGTGAGTTAAGCAAAAGATCAACTCGCAAAATATGCAATCAGATCCGTTCAGAATCTGAATCTTGAATGAGTCAAAACTACAAGATTCTGATACTGCATTATACCAATTGAATCACGAAACAATTAGGGAAAAATAAAATAGTAGCGAGATAACCTTGCCGTCGATGAGAAGCCAACAGTCCTTGGCGTTGTTGTGCTCGGAAATCTCGGCCAATGTAAAGACATTCTTGCTTCCGTCGCCGCCCATTAATGGAAGAGAGACAGAGAGAGAGGTGGTGGTGGTGGTGGTTCTTCAGAGGGCGGAGAGTGAGATGAGAGAGATGCGGAATCTGGTAAGTAGAAATGGTACGGAGTAATTAGTAAGGGGGTATGGGGTTGGTGAGAGAGAGGAGATGTCAACTCTATTTGGTCGGTGAGAGAGAGCAACCATTAATGCTTTTTTTTTTTTAACCCAAAAAATTAAAATGGTTTATTTTTTGTCTATATTCAAAAAAAAATTGTATTTATTAGTTTTGTGTCGATTTTTTTGTGCTTTATTGGTTCGTCTCAACGAGAGGAATCTAAAAAATATAAAATTATGATCGGAATTTTTTTTTTAAATTAGTAACTAAACACAATGTTGCTGTACAATAGATGGATTGAAATAGACGGCAATGTTGGTGTACAATAGATGGATTGAGAGAAGTTGCGATATAAAGTGGCGAAGCTACATAGGGGGCCGAAGTTTCCTATTTTGGAGTAAATTTTACATATTTTTTTATAGTTATTCTTAAAAAATTATAAAATTGCGCCAATAATTAAAATGTAGAACAATTTTCATTTCGAAAACACTAAATTATGGTGAATTATACCTTGTGATAATGATATTGCGTTCGTCAAATGGTATGATAACAAAAATAGTCGAGATTAGTTTTTTAATTTATCAAAATAGTCCCATGAAAAACTCGAATGACTGAATTTAGTCATAAAAAAATCTTCGAATAATTTTTTTTTCATAATGTAACCCCATCCAACTTTAATTTCTGGCTCCGCCATCGGTGGTGATAGATGTCTTGTGAGATATGAGAGCAGAGGATAGAAGAAACGCCATGGATGGTAGTTCGGGAAGTTGCAGTGATTTTGGCGCGACTCATTCAAATCCCTTATATGTTACAAAAATGCTTCTAGCCTCCTGTGCCTGCCTAGGGTTATCCTCAATAGTATACTCAAAAGGTAAATGTTGTTAAAGTTAGCAATGTGCCCCCAAAAATACTTACAATGGAATAATTAAAGTTAGCAACATCATAACCCATAATCAAATTTTTGGTATTTAGATACTCAAAATGATCAACTTTTTCACACTAACCAAAAACCTTCTCTCTGCCCTTCCTCCTCTCTCTGAACAATTATTTTAAAAACTCTTTTTTTTTTTCAAAAATATTTTTTTTGAAAAAAACTATTTTATTTAAAAACCAATTTTCTCAAAAATATAATTCTACAAAAACTGGTATTTTAGCTAAGATGGCTCATTTACATAGCTTGCTGTGGATGCCCTAACCCCTAATTAAGGCCATATTCCGCTAACTAAAAAAAACCAAAAAACCAGTTTATTCCTAAAATCGAGGCAATCACTCTCTCACAATACATCACATAAAAAGTTGTGAAAAGCCAAAAAATCAAAAACTTCTTAGCGGAACACCCCCTAAGTATCCATATGCTGTAATAAGTATTCCAAATGTTAGTTTTAAATATTATATGTGAAATGCTAACGGGTGCAATGTTGCGCCCATTAACAGTACAAAAATATAACACTTGTGGGTCTCACTTGTACTTTAAAAATGTACTTCATAGTACAAGTGAGACCCAATAGATATACTTTTTTGTACCCTTAACGGGCGCAATGGTGCGCCTGTTAGCAAGACCCATATTCTATATGCATTGCTACATACTCACTCCGTCCATTTTTAAGTGATCCATACCATATGGGAATACGTGCAATTTCAAACCCCTAAAAAAACATATTTCTCTATATAATTTTTTAATTTTTTTATATGAAATAAAGTGCTCATTGAGTACTTTAATTTGGTGTAAAAAAAATTTAAAAACGTTCTACGGAAATGCCTCTTTTAACGTCCACAAAATATACGTTTCCCAAGTAAATCAGTTAAAAAAGGACGAAGGTAGTATTTGGGATGTCGCGGTAAAAAGCAAAACACACATGAAAATAATTTTGGGGTATGGTATCTCAAAATTAAATATTCAAGATGATGCGGTAAGTATTTGAGAAAATTAAATATTCAAGATGTTAGTTTTACCAATGCTCCTTTGATGTCCCATAGGCGGAAACTCGACTTAGAGCATCACCATCAGGGGCATCAAATCCCCTTGATGCCTAATTTGTTAAGCCAAAGTTCAAAAAAAACCCCAAAAATCAGGCGCATCAAATCCATGAACAAATTTGCAAAACTTTAACCAAGGCACTGTTCATGCACTATTCACTTTTTTTTAATTACTTTTGGGGAGTAGAAGTAGAAAGAAATAATAGTTTAATATAATGAAGTTAGAATAGAGAGTCTGATTTTGTGAGTTTTTTGAAAAGTGGCTTGCTAATTTATAAAAAGGTATTTTTGAGGTTAAATTTGATGTTTTTTTTTAGTCGCCTGATAAGGATGCTCTTAAGAGCATTATCATCAGGGGCACCAAATCCCCTGATGGCTAATTTGATGAGTGAAAGGCAACAAAACCCCCCAAAATCGGCCTCAACAAGCAACTCATTAATTTGCAAAAGTTGTAGCTTTTACTACAGTACCGCACCAATTTTATCAAGTCACTGTTCACGCACCAAAGTGATAAGGTGGGGTCTTAGGAATCACTTTTGTAGTATTTAGTTAGAGTAGTGTTTTTTTTTTTTTTTGAGTATGAGTAGAAAGAAAGAATAGTTTAATATATTGAAGTTAGAATAGAGAGTCTGATTTTGTGAGTTTTTTAAAAAGTGACTTGATAATTTATAAAAAAGTGTTTTTGAGGTTAAATTTGATGTATTTTTTGGTAAGACTGATAAGGATGCTCTTAAGCAGATAACACCAAATGTCTATAACACACAGGATGAAATCATGAAACTTAATATGGCGAGTAAAAGATACAATTTTGATTTTGCATTTTTTATCACCCATTTTCTTTCTCTTTTGTACGATATGTTAAATACCATCATTTTTTTTTATGTTTTTGTTAAATATTTGACAAAAGCTTAACAAGCCGTTAAAAAACTTAAAATCAACAAAAGATTAACGAAAATACCGTCACATGGTGCCAACATATCTAAAACTAAATACTTCTATTGAAATATCACGTGGCAGTGCCCAAGACTACGGAATAATTGTTGTGAGACTAGGGGTGTAAAATTGAGATTTGGGGATCATGTCGCATTACATGGTTGTAGTGTGGCATTCGACCCGTTGCTCACGCAATCAACGGCTCGGATTTCATCTGGCACTTGTATGGTCCGAACCGTCCATTGTCGAGATGAAATCCGAGCCATTGATTGGTAAGATCAACGGCTTGGATGCCACACTACAAGGTTGAAGTGCAGCGGAAGCAGTGCCGGCTCTGAGTTTTTTGAGGCCGGATGCGAGTTTTATTTTTGAGGCCCATTATACTCCCTCCGTCCCTTTTTAAGTGTGTTACCTGGGAATTCTAACTATTTTTCTCTCACATCAACTTTTATAACTTTTACATCTATTTTCCATTACTTACTCTTATCAATATAATAATACCAACTAACTTTATAAAAAAGAATCTACTTTTAAGGGCAAAATAGGAAATGTAGCCACTAACTTTTCAAAACACACTTATTAAGAGACAACCCAAAATGGAAATGTACACACTATAAAAGGGACGGAGGGAGTATAATACAAAAAAAAAAAGACTATAAGAATTAAAAACAATAATAACACAAAGGTTGATAATCATTTTTTACGTTAATCTAAAATATATTATTTAAACATCAGCCTTCTCACATTTTTTGCAGCAAAAATAGTAATTAAGCTCTTATAATCAAGTTTAGATGTACACTTATATATAAAGGTATAAAATATTTGGGGCCCATAAAATTAATCAAAATTTGGGGGCCAAATGCGACCGCATCATTGGCGTATGTTCAAAGCCAGCTCTGAGCGGAAGAGGTGTTCTTGGTAAGCGGCCCCTGGAGAGCACTCCTAGTGAGCGCATCCAAGCCGTCCAAAAGTGCTTTGGACGGCCCAGATTTTTCCATGAAAGAGTCCAAAAATATTTTGGATTCTTCCATAGAAAAATCTGGGCCGTCGATTGCCGAGATGGACGGTCCGGATGTGCTCACCAAGAGCATTAATCAACACCTCTGGGTCCGTAGTGCAGCACCGCACTATAGGATCCCGAATATAAAATTGATCTGCTACTCAAAGCCCACTTTGACGTAACTCTAGCCAGCCTCATATGTTGAGACTTGAGAGTGGGGCAACAACCCGTTCCGATCGATACGATACACGTGGTGACAGCGAAAATGCTACTTGTACAACGTTCGTGTACAACTGCTGACACTCACAGCGACGTATTTTGTTTCTCTGTGATTATTCGTAAGGACTCTCAAGGCCATGCTCATGGTCCATGTTTCATGGTTGATTTTTTAAATGAATTGCCTTACCAAAAAAATGTAGGGATTAATATATTCCTCAAAAGTTGAAGGGGACCTGGGCCCCATCTAACTTCGTCAGTTGGCTTTTAGATTCAGATTTCATAAAGAAACTGAAAACAAAAGAGACAATGATTGGTGCAATCAAATAAGCTTCAAATGATTTGACTCTATGTGATGAACATGAAAATATAACTATTCCCAACTTACAAATCATTGTATTCCAAAAAGAAGTGAAAAAATAATAATAATAATAATAATAATAAAATAAAAAAACATATTGGTCTTTATTTTGGACTACAAAGAATGATAAATTTCAGTTTGACAAAGATGATCTACAGATTCCATTGCTTGAAGGGCATGAATCAGCTACAAAAGTACAAAGCTAATTGTACATAATTCGAAGGAGTTCTTATAACCAATGGCAGGTGTAAGGGATGGTTTTCCAACAGAGAGTTGTCGCAACCGTCGGAAGTACGAACCTGTGCCGTCTTATCAAGGAATTCTGTTAGTTTATTCATTCTGCCATGAGGAGTTGCGAATGAAGCAAAAATTATGTGCAAAACTAGCTGGAGAAGCGGCGTCGGAGAAAAAGGAACAATGCTGTTGATGCAGCTACAGCATATGGGAACACCGTCCAAATTCCCTGTACAATTCTACAAATCACATTTCGTTCTACGCAAATTAGAAAATAACAGAAGCAAGGGGACAGCATACCACTGCAGATGCAACTGTTGCAACAGCAATTACAGGGCGCTCTCTCAAGAAAAACCCGGCCAGTAACTGAAATTGGAGGAGGCAAAGAAAAAATGTGTCAGCTAAAAAATGCTAAAACAAAGCTATGCTAAGACTAATCTGCAGCAGATAGTGAAAAAATACACGTGCAATAAAATTTGAATCGCTAGAGTAAATATATGATTTGGGTGAGATGAAGAAGTATATGATGCCCACAGCTACCTTAGAGGTTTGCCTGAAAGTAATACAAAGTGCACAACGCTTAATAAACGTCTAAAAATGGGTAAAATGACAATAGTTCCCAAATGTTTAACTGTTCTTTTTATAGGAATTGAAATCCCTTATGAAAGAAACACAGGCTCCACAATCTAGTCTGTTTGACTGAAAGTTCATCTTATTCTTATGCAGATAACGAAGAATGAAAAATTCATCTTTGATCTTTAGATGTGGAGATTCAATGTAACAACAACATCCAAGATGGTTGAAAATTTATCATTAGAATTTTTACTTGATCTAGTTTTCCATGGTTGTGTTTGTTTGTACATAATTCACATAGCCTATTGTTTAACTCGTCAACAGAAATTAAATTGACCTGAAGCGGAAGGGTGATCAAGCCACCAAAACAGACTCCAGCAAAGAAGTATTCTGGAGAAACTCCCTGCACTCAGAAAAAGATATGATTAATTTGATGGTCAGTCCAACTATTACTCATACTTGGCAGACATGCGCAACAGAAAAGGAAAATAAGATCTGTTGGTTGTGAATCATTATACTCGGGATATGTATCAAGGTCACAAGGAGCCGTAATAATTTCACCTGTTGGTTAAATTGGCCTGAACCAATAGATGAATGATGTCTGATTGATAGTGCAAAGCCAATGTAGAACAGGGTCAAGAAAACACAAAATCTTATTTTCTTTGTACAGATATATATCAAACTTGGTAAAGCGATGCCAAAGACATAAGCAAAAGACATAACCTTACTGTCAGAAGCAGGTCATCTGAAGATTACTATTGCAATCAAAGAAGACAAGTATCGAGTTTTCTATGATAGTTTCCGTGTTTCCAAAATGAGTGTGTTCAACGAAACATCCCCTCGACATGGGTGGCGTAGACTGTACATTCTAGAGGAGGCTGATAGAAGTCTCAGGTGCCAACAAAGTTTTTTCGCAAACAAGTTCATTCATTTAGAGCAACTATGGAATTATTTATGCATGACCATGCAATCAATTGTTTTTTTTTTTTGAACGGCTAAAAAGGTGTGAGGGGGCAACCAGCGTAGCAACCCCCTTGGGCGTGACCATGGGGGCTCCCGACCCGCTGTGGAATATCCGGTTCGAGCCATAGCTACTATCCTAATGGTCAAGCCGTCACCACAGCACCACCTAGGTACTAGATGGACAAAGGGCCCTCCACACTAGTCATGCGGTTGGCGGGACTCGAACCTTGTCGGATCGTGTACGGGAGGAAGGAGCACTTGAGCCCACTCACCCTTGCCATCTAGCACAATGCAATCAATGGTTGAGTGCCACCTTCTGAGATATCATGTCTTAAGTATGTTAACTATCCAATTGGAGTCATTATTGAGATATGGAAGTCTATCTTTTAGTAATATCAAAAGGCTTCCTTTTAACCCATCCCCACGCAAAAACGGCCAAGGAAATGCAGTACCAAAGAATGCAGGAACTAAAATCAGCAATGGGGATGTACAAACAAGCCAAGTGATAGACAAGGGACGTTGTCAAAAAAGTAATTAAGACAAACCAGTGTTCCTGCTAGGAAAGCTGTAGGATTTCTCACTCCAAGAGACAAACGCTCCACTGCATATCACAACGCACACGATCACTAACAGACCATATAAGACGATTATACAAAAACCATTGACAATAACAACCACCAAAAAAATAAACAAATGAATAAATAAAACAATACAAGATAAGGATACCTATGGACATAGCAAGCAGCAACAGATAGAACACCGAATGACAATAATAACGAAATATGTCCTGTCCATTTTATGGACCCATGTTTCACCAGGACAACATGAAATCCCTTTGCTCCTTTATTCTCTAGCTTCTTGTGTTTGTGTTTGCAATCAAAAAGCTCTAACTCAACCAAATAGGTCCACATCATCGTCCTTAAACCTTTCTGGAACATGAAGTCCATTCTCAACTTGAATTGCAAAATAATGTTTCCCACTGATTTTTTGCTGGTATTGAGTAATTGTGAAATTCCGAGCATCCTATTATGTCACCCTTAGAGTTTGCCACGCAATTGTAGACTTACGACTATTTCACCACATGCTCCTGCATCCCCATAAGTTAGCAAGAACATATAACCAAATATAGGTCTGATTTTTTCGCACACACGCATATATACGCCTTCTGAAGACAATTGCGGCTATTTCACCACAGGCGTTTCGCTTCCGCTTTGACTGCCGTTCTCTTTTTCCGTTTGGGTGCAATTAGTTTGCAATAGCATTATGACAAGTTCCTTCTAAGTTGTATGTCAACTAGTAAAGTTGTTTTGCTGAGCAAAAAAAAAAACAGTAATGTTGTTTTTCACCAAGTCAACTACAGAGGTTGTACAAGTGTCGTTTTAATTTAGTCTCATCCTAGGCTTGATCAATGTCTTCACAAGCCACCACAAGCAGGTAGCAACTAACTCGTTCCTGTCCCACTTTGAGATGACATGTACAATTGCACTCATCCAACATGGACATGGCCAATTGTGGAAACCTGGAGCTGGGAAAGTGTATTTAGGCCACAACCAACCACTTGCCAACAGTAATCATGCACCCCCGTGAAGTAAATTGCATATACTTCCGAGGATCCATTGACCCTAGGGATTTTAATGTGTATAAGTTTCTCATGAACTAGGGAAAAATGAGATTCAATAAGCACCAACAAGAAGCATACTGAGTCTTTCAGAAATGCACAAAGCAAAGGATATGAAGACAACTGCTACAAGGCAAGCAAACCATACAAGCATGTCCAGTTAAATTTGCGTAAGTTCCTCAGGACACTAACTCCTTTGATTAAGTCAAATGTTTCTCAAAAGGGTGTAATTTTTATTCATGCAAACTTCCCTTTCCCCGTGAGCTAAGAACCGTGGGTAACATTAATTTATGGTGTGGCAATATACAATGAGTGAATTTATTGACACAATTTTGACATGTCTTCGACATTACAGCAGCAGGAAATAGAAACAAAATAAGTGGTGAAGGACTTGACACGTGTTTAGACATTTCAATATATTGACCGACATTTTAACCAAGCATCGGTTGTGAAAAAGAATGGGGGTGTTAGAGCTTGTCCCACATTGGGTAAATATAACCTCCAAAGCTAGTACATGAACCTGGGCGACCTCTCCACTCATTGCCAATTGGTTTTGAGTTGGATGCTTTAACATGGTATCAGAGCTAGACTTTCGGGGACTTTTGGACAAGACTCTATGTTGTTGATGGTTGGTTCCCCTTACTTCGTCGTTCATAATCGATAGTTGTCATATGTGTTGAATCGTTATTTACCTCTCCACGTGTGGGTTAGGGGTCGCACGTGTGGGGAGTGTTAGAGCTTGTCCCACATTGGTTAATTATAACCTCCAAAGCTAGTATAATATATGAACCAGGGCGGCCTCTCCACTCATTGTCAATTGGTTTTAAGTTGGATGCTTTAACAGGGGGAACTAAGACAAAGAAGAAAAGGAAGTAAATTGTTGTTAGAACTCACCAAATCCTGCGAGGTTTCCATATCTTTGCACAACACGTGTAATTTCCATTGCTTTCTCTTTGCCAATCCCTAACTAGAGTCATAAGCAATACTAGAACACTTAATTGAGCAGACAAAAAATAAAAGAACTTCCACATGTGATAATAATTAAAAATACTAGTCGGTTGTTGACTGCACACATCTCAGCATTGAGTAGAAGAAATTACCTTTGAACAAACATCATCAGATGCCCCAGACTGCTTAAAAAGATTCCCGAGGTAAAATGGAATCATATCACTGATACATACTCCCCTGAAGTTAATATGTCACGACGTCAGATTTTCTACCATTTGATAAGGCAACGTTGACATTACAAATTTGAACTGTCACTAACCAGTACACCCACAAGACTGTTGATAATATGTATGGAGCATTTCTGGAGAAAGACTCAACAAAAGACTGCCATGTTCCATCCAAAGACAGCATACGTGATAAGGAGATACCAACCTGCATCATTACCAGAACATGTTTGAAAAAGTTCATTACGGAGTCGACCTATTGAACAGTAAATACGAAACAGAGAAGAAGATTAAAAAGAAAGGGGCAAAGGGAATTCTTGAGACTGTGAATCAGAAGTACCAGTATAAAGGACAGACCCATATATTTAAAGCCTCTTCACTAATAAAAACTCCACAACCAGCAGCCATCAGTAACCAAAAGTAGATCCATCTGAAACAACGAACCAAGTAGATTTTTAGAGCATTTCATAAGAAAGAGTCAAACTCAGGAGGGTTGACAGCAAGCAAAGCAAGACAAAGGAAAACCAAACCAAATCAAGCCTTGTGTCTCAATCAATTGCATTCAACTACAAGAATAATTTATCGATGTGATGATGTTCAGATTAGGATTCATGTTCATAAAGGATCTCTCAGGGTTTTCTACCCCATGCTAGCCGTAATGCCACCTAAAGCACAACCCTTCTCATTTCTCAGGGCTAGGAAGCAGATGTGTGAAAGGTGAGACAGGAGGTTGGACAGTGCTAAATCAAAAGAAGATGCTATGGTTCTTGAGCACTGACAGAACCCTTCAAACATCATATTTACAGCTTAAGTAATACAATAGAATGATAGACTATTATAAATGATAAACATTAAGGCAAAAGAGAAGAACTGCAGATTGAATTTGATTGTTTCCTCTAATTGCAAGTCCAAATTATTAGCAATATATAGAACTCAGACAGCTCAGAAGCAAACTACAGGTTTTCATCGGGTGGGAGGAAAGCAAAATGTCATACCCTGGAGCATATTCTGGAAGTACAAATTTGTGTCCAAAAACATTGAGAGTGAAACCGGCCGAGGGTGCAGCCAAAACTGAAGCAGGTGAACCATGACCCAGATAATTAACCCCCTGAGGTGATCCATTCATATACCATTTGAAGCCAACAGATATTAGTGTAATGGTTGCAGCTACGCCCAGCGCTATAGCTAATTTTGCCAGGAATGAAATCCCTGTGCCAGTAGTTCTATTTTCCAGATTACCAAACACCTGATCAGCAACCTTATCTTGTCCCTCTGTACTTTCTCTTGAACTTGCAACTTCATAAGTTTTTGAATCCTCATCTTGAAAGTTTCTAATACTACATTGCAAAGTGAAATGAATAACATAAGCATCAAGGTCATGCAATAAACTGCAAATAATGGCCTGCTACTTGGATGACAAAGCACACAAGCGAACAACACATTATCACTTTGAAAGACAAAGCTGATTTATATTATTAACTTCTAGAGCCAACAAGCTTTCACTTTATTAAGTAAAACCAGCAAAACGTAAAGGAGATTAAATAAAAGGCGCAACTCATGTCATTCTCGATAAATGAAGCTGTACGGACTCCATATTGATCTTTCCAAAAACATCTATTCTAGTATATAAAGCCAGACCCCATGTTGGTGTCACCAAAAAATGAAGTTGTACGGACTTTCTGATACTGAAAATGACCTAGTGAAAAATTGATTTTACAAGGCATTCAAATACATGGATAAAAACTGTAGGGACCAAATATTAAAATCTCCACAATAGCGGCCACACCCACGTCTGAATAATCTCCTGTTTCTTCAATTACTCCCTTTTCTTTCCTCATTTGGACCAATGTAGCATAAGCACCAATTTTGCTTACAGAGAATCCATCAAATCCTTGAAGTTGATGTCGACACTGTGAAGCGAAGTCCCACATCGCCAGGGTACTAAAGTAATATGGAATATATAAGCGTGAGGGCACCCTCACTTCATGAGATAGCTTTTAGGGTTGAGTTCTACCCAAGACCATGTAACAGACACATCCCTTTCCATATATTTTTTCATATGTATGCTTAGGCCTTGGCATAAAAACGTTTGATTTCGGAGGAAAATCTAATTTATAATTCCTTTAAATCACTTTTCACTCTTCCTCTTTCAAATTTGTAGCCCATATGAGCATCAGCATATTTTTATGTACATACAATCAACACCTAAGGCTGGGTTTCCCATTTGATTTTAGCAAGTGGCTTACTCATTTGCTAAAATCACCCATTTGATTTTATGAAATTCCCATAAAATCAAATGGGAAACCCACCCTAATTATTATACCTAAGGCATCAAGTTCACCAGCCCATTGGTTCATGAATAAGATAAAATCCCTATCCATTTATAACTAGGGGACACCTAACAGATATCATTTTGAAGTTAACCTGTTTCTACCGATTTTGTTAAGGATCCAAGGGATCAGAAGAGGCCATGGATTCAATTCATGAACACCTTGCACGTGTTGTACCAGAAAGGTCAGAACGAGCCAAGTCACAAAAAAATCATGTATGGGAGCAACGTTACCGCCTACGTCTCAGTGACCAACCTCTTCAACAACAAACTAGAAAGACAAGAAACCGAGAATGCCAACGATATCTACTCGAAAACTTGACTCCTGACGTTTCTCAAAGATGTTCAACATAGAGAATGAGGAGGCAGCATGGTGCATTCGAACAACTATCGATTCAAAATATTTGATCATGCAATCGGCAAAGACAAAGGCGTCGAAACTATGCTTGGCAAAGAAGGGCTTCATAAAGCAAGGAACAAAGAGAACAATAATGTATAGGCAACACCAACTAACAGGTAAAAGTGTTAATTCAGGCGAAGAAAAAATGAAGCATCTTTCCCTTTTGAGCCAAACCAACAGTTTTTGCTGTTATATATTCATGAGATCATGGGTTAAAATGGTTGGGTTTATTAAGCCCTACCCATGCCAAGTTATGAGTCTTAGTTTTTCTCTTCATTAAATTCTAATGGATATGGGATATTGCATTCAAGCTTTTCTGAGTCAATGTATCATGAAACTGAGTAGTTGCTTTTTGTTTTCTCGGTCCGCAATGTTAGCAGTCTAGGTTGTAGTCAAATGACTTGTATGCGTGTGGCCAAATATTCCCTGAACAGGTACTCCCATTTCAATTAAACAGGCTGATGACTAACTGCTATGAGAACTACAGATATCAACCAAATGAGATAGTTCGAAACTGAAAATACAAATTTCCAGAGGGACTATCTCTGCAAGGCTACATTCTTTATTGACTTTACAATCTATACACGTAAAAAAGAATTTATTGTTCCAAACGAATGTGCTCCATTAGAGCTAACACCACTGAATAAAAAAAGCTGATCGAGACAGCTATATTCAGGTATACGACGACGACGAAGTCGTTAGCATGGTAACATATCTATCATATCTCGTACTAAAAATTGTATTACCATGGTTACTGTCTTAATTTGAATCATGTGGAATCTGTTGAGATAGCATACATATATTTGTTTCCATAACTCATGTGTCGGGACTTATGCACATCTCGACTAATCCATGAAACCAATCCCCCGTCCAGCGTGGGAATTAAAGCTCCAATAGAAGTCCCGTATGGACTAGCCCAAAGGGGTTGACCGCACCTGACCTGAGATAGCATACATACATAATACATCGTTTTGACAATAAATGAATATTTTAAATGACGTGTTCATTTTGGAAAAAAGATAGTACGATCTTACAAAATATGTAGGACGAATTGAAAACTTTTTTTCGTGTATTTTATCCAAAAAAAAAGACGAGTTCCACACACATGGCATGTGAGCATGCCAAGAGGACATCATATATGCATTCGCGTAACTGCGTAAGGATAAGCGTAGCTGAACGGTTTATCAATTTTTGCCCAGTTAAATATAGCTGAACTTCCGATATGCCTATATAAACATACATATTGATATATGTATATACAGGGGCGGTTCCGGAGACACAATAATAATCGGAGCCCCATTGGTAATCGGGGCCCTTCAATTCGTAAAAAATCAAATGAAGGTAAAATTACCGAGAAGTTGAGGATTTAAAGGAAGTAGGGAAGTTAAAGAGCTTCGTTTCTGTGCGAGAGACATTGGAAGCGAGTGAATGCATAGCGACTGAATGCATCGGGCGTCGTCGATTTGTGAATTGAGAAGCTGGTGTGGTTGACGATAAGGAAGGGCTACGCGTCTGGACCGCCATTGCAGACATTGCGAAGCTCACATGAATCCTCTCTCTCTCTCTCTCTCTCTCTCTACGATGGCTGTCAATGGTGGTCGATCGGGGTGAGGAGAGGAGGAGAGAGAAATCAGTTGGGGGATATTCTGATTCTGTTGGCGGGACTGTGGGGGATATTTTGTTGACGACAGACAGGAGCCGTGTTATGTGGCTGGAAAACGTTGTGTGGGGGCCTCTAATTTTTTTGTTTTTTTTTTTCATTTCTCGTTCCTAATCTATTACATAGGGAGGGGAACGAGACTCGATCCGAGATGCAGCGTGAGGCATCCAAGAGGTTTACCGCATGAGCTAGCCATCACTTGCGGGGGCCTCTAATGGTGACAGCTCTTTTATCATAGTAATTCAGGTGTCCGGGCGAGGGTCACGGATCACGGGTCCCTATGTGGTGCGGAAATTCGGCCGTCCGTTGCAAAAATGAATAGCTCAATTTTAATCCAAAAAACAATGGACAGTTCGGCTTTATATAGGGGTCGGATTGTGCATTTTCACAATGGATGGCTAGATGCCCAGCACACAGAGTCACTAGCACCTCAACTAATCCTTTTATTCCCATCGTCTACTTGCTGGAAGTCCAATTAAAATTGGTACAAATCTTAATATGAATTAATTCCAAAGAATTGATAACACCCGAAAATTTTCGTAACGCAAGACCATAGGACCTAACAAACCTCCGAATCCTAGAGACTCCCGTCTTGACCAACAAGGACGGGGTTTAATGGTGGCACCTTAGTCACGTAATAAGGTCCTTTGCGCATGTGCTTGGGCACTTTGATTACGTGAAAAAAACTACTTCCTCCATCCGATTTATTTATCCCTCGTTTTTAGGGATCGCAATCTTGATCGAACCGATGGGTACCCGAATCGTAACCGATTTTCCCCCCCAAACCATAACCGAAATATTCCCTAAGGGTGCGGGTATGGTATGGAATGCCAGATAACCGAACGGGTTTGGTTCGGTTCTGGTTTGAGTTGATAACCGAACCGTTCCCCGAACCGAACCGAACTGGATATGTGTAACTATAAAATTACCCTTCATATGTAGAAATTTAGTCTGCGTATAACTTCAATGCATTGAATTTCTGTTTAGATGTATATTAGCTTTGCATTTAAATAGATGTATATATGCATACCTTTTTAATTGACGGTTGTGGTATTTCCAGTTAAAATATCTCACACATACCATATGAGTATGTTGGAGCCATGTTGGAACTGATTATTATACATTTATCATTTTTTATTTGAGTTTGCCACACGTCATTCTTGCATGAGTTCAGATCCTCACCGTCTCTCACGATCACGTAATCATAATTATTCAAATGTTGGTCTCTGTAATACAGTAAAGTCTTAATAATTTAACTGAGAGAAAAAGAAGAACTGAATACCAGAAAGGAACGCTAGGATCCCAACTCTTTTGAGCTTCGCGATAGCTCTCTACTCGCCCTAGGCAAAACCCGGAGTCTCTTCCTTGAACCCCATTTGCTCATTCTCCTATTGTTTTTTGCGTAAGTCATAAGAGCATCTTTATCACTCTCGCCACATGGCTCTGTAAGCTAATTAAGCGTGCCAAAAGTGTAAAACTGCATGGCATCGGTCTCGCTATTGGCTATGTCAAATTAATATTTGCTACAGCGCCTCGTTAAGAAACACGAGGCACTATTCCCTCGTCATGGAATAAAATACTACTTCCAACAAAGAACAAACCCGATCTAGCTTCTATACTTCAAGCTGAGCTGGATTTTTATTTTATTTTTTTCAAGTTTACTTATTTTCTATAATTAGAATAAAGAGTCTGATACAGTAGACACTGTTAAAGTAACTAGCTAAAGTAATAAAGTGGATTTTTACAGTGTAATTTGGTCAAAAATTTAAAGAGACTAGTGTGGATGCTCTAATAAGAACATTTAACTTAACAGATAATCGATCCTCATCCACCTGATGTTATATGTCGAAAATTTACACATCGTGATCTACAAAATGAGTGGCTTGAAAAGAAAAAAAAACTAAATCTTCTTCACTTGCTTATAATGTTATTTTTTCTTTTTCCTTATAATGTTACTTTTTCTTTTCAATAAATATAGGTACCCGGAAATTTGTACCCAGAAAATACCCAAACACACACTACACATGTAGTGTGTGTCACACACTACATGTGTAGTGTGTGTTTGGGTATTTTCTGGGTACAAATTTCCGGGTATGTAGCAAGGTTGTTTTCTTTTTCCTCTTGCTTCTTTAATCTCCTCTCCAAGTATCCATGATCTGTTGGTCAAAAACCAACTTCGAACAAACCAGGTTATTTCATTACATAGCCACATGCTCTAATCCTCTGAGCTACAGGCCCTACCCCGTCTGGATCTGTTACCGGGAGACGGTAGTAGCCTCAAAAAAAAGAACAGTGCTCAATTTTGTAACAGCCCAACTATGGGCCACATACAATACAGTATATATCTGGTCATTTGGGTGAGGTATGTATTTGGTGACCAAGTGGCGTACCAATTGTTTTTTTGGACACGATATTACTCGGTTCACACGTCGCGAAACAGAATGGCAAAGAAGAAATGCAGGATGGTAAATCTTCCATTTTGATCAGATTATACACCAGATTCACAAAATTTCCCAAAAGGCATTGGCCATAACAATGAGAGCTACCCCCCTTCTATCCAAGGGAAATAATACAAGAGCTAATCTATGGGGGCACCAAGAAATAAAGCCCCTCCATTTTGAGCAGGGAAAAATAAAAAGAAACAGACAAAAAAAGAGTTAGGAGAAAGGAATGAGACCTATGTACACATACACCTATTTCTGCCTCTATCTTCCTTAACTTCTAGGGCTACGGTACTATACATAACACCCCAAAAAATTTACCCGGCCAATATTTCTTCAGTTAAATCTAACGGAGCCTGCAACAATCACCGCCTCTTTCATCTAACAATTTCATGATGGGGTGATCAGCTTCATCTGAAAAACAAAAACCCGCCACTGTTAGCCTCTTCTTCCGTTGAAATGTGTAAGCTGCCAGAAACATGCTTGCACCGATACAGGCGCGTACATGCAATGTGGCCAGAATTGTGATCTCTTCTTGAAAGTACAAAGAATTGCGAAATTAATTGTTTATGGCGCAGGTGAAAGAGGATTAAATATATTGGAACCAATCAAATCCGCCCATGTCACCAGCCTATGCAAGGTAAAGAATTTGAAATAAAAAGGAACCAAAAGTTACCTGTACAGTGCTATTACAAGGGCATGCCAACTCAAGCAGGATCAGCCTCTCCACAACTTTCTCAATCCATTGGAAGTGCTTCAGTCCGGTCTAGAGTTGGTAGGTCCAATGTACAAACTGTTATTCCCTGCTTGCAGATGCTGTTCCTGCAGCTGAGAATGCTGTTGTCCTTGCCCTACCTGTTTTTGTGGCGATTGTTGCTGCAGCTGTGGTGGCGGTGGGGGTGTTGCAGGTGGTTGCCCCTGCCCTACCCCTAGGCTGACTGCACGCAGAGGCTCACTCCCAGAAGAATTCTCCAAAGGCGGACTCCCAATCGGAGCCATCTGCGTTTCCAAATTTGGAGCACCAGAATCATACACTTGTTCCGGAGGTTTCCACTGAGCACTAGAAGACGAAACGACTGGCATTACAGTAGCTGTATCAGCAGAAGACTGAGACATAGTCGCCGTTGTACCCATCTGAGATGAGTTGCTTGTTGCCTGCTGGCCATTTTGAGCTTGATCTGCTTGCGACTTGCTTTGTGGATTGGAATTCAGTCGGTGATTCTGTTGAAACACTCTATGCATATTTGGCGTAGTTTGATTAACTAATTTATGCTGTGGCTGTAACGAATGAGCAGAATTGGCTTGTGCAGCATGTCCTTGGTTGGTAGTATCCAAATGTGAAGGGATCTGCTGGATTTGCTTTGACGAGGGGTTTGGTTGACCAGAATACATCTTTTGTTGAGAATGGGACAGATTTGGAGAATGAGGAGGCATTGAAGGCTTCGGCGGTTGAACATGGTTCAGTCCTGGACCAGGATATAGACAGGGTTCAGATTGGCTGCCATGTGGTGTGGAGAGGCCATTCAGAAGAGAGGGATCAATTGTGAGGTTCTGATGCATTAACATGTTCCCTCTTCCTCCACCTTTCGTAAGTTTAGCCTGCTGTTGAGACTGTGACTGTTGCCTCTGCTGAGGGTGGTGCCTGTTTCCGGATTGCTGAAATGACTGTGGCCGTTGCCTTTGTTGCTTCCCCAACTGATTCGCTGAACCACTACCCCCACCACCGGTTTGAGGGATTCTTAGCCCATGAGCAGGTGGTATGTGAAGCTTCTGCTGATGCTGCAACAAGAGAGACATCAAGGATGATTGGGTTAGAGGCAGTGTTACAAGCACCCAAGTTTTCATCACATAAAATTAAGCCATTTGTCACAAAATCTTGAATAGAAAATCTCCCACAAAAAGCCCAACAACAAAAGGACCTACACACCACTATGAATTCCAAAAATATCTATAAAAAATAGTCCCTTATCAAAAGCCATTTTCCATAAAAATGAGCTAGAAAAATTTTTATTTCAGAAGAAAGTGAGAAAGCTAGCCTTCAGATAGCATAAAAATAAAGGTAGGTCGGAATTGGTCAAGACGCAATATACTTTCTCGACTTCGGGAATATAAGCAATGAGAAATAAAGGGCTTACTGGTGCAGAAGAATTCTGAGGTTGAATTTGCGAACTATTTGGTAGGGATGATGATACTGGGAGTTGAGGCGGTGGTTGTACATGTGGCACCAGCGGATTTGATGCTGCAAATTGTTGCCGCTGCAGCAAATGCTGCCTTTCCTTTGCATAGCGTGCATAGGCTTGATGCTGGGTTGTTGAGGCATGATTCGGTCCTTGAATATGAGGATGACGAGGATTGATGAGTGCATGGGACTGCTGTGGGGACATTTGGTGTTGCTGCTGCTGATGGAGTGGGTGTGAATGAACAGGTGGAGTGGATGTCTGGTTTGAGAAAGCGGCACTCATTCCTCCAAATGGAGGGACTCCTTGGTTGTTGCCTTGGGTGACCTGCATCTGAAGCTCTGGCACCATCATTTGCCTTTGATGCTCTGGATTCTGGCCGGGCTACAACACCAAACAAAAACAGTCATCAAAGAAACTGAAGTGCAAAACGCAATTGTTACGACAAGGACAATTCACATTGACATCAGGTATGGAAGTCATTAGGAAGCAATGAAGTATAGCAATAGCTGTTATTGCAACATGTGGTCCGGGTTGTGGAACTAACACTGGAGCTACTTTAGATGTTCAGTTGATAATCGCAACTTTCAGTCAATTTTTCAACAGCTTGGACAGCCTAATGTACAAAGGGAGAACCCAAGTTTGGGCTCACCCTAAAATTGAAGCTGTATGGACTTTTCCCTTCCCAAAAGAGCCACTCAAGAAATAACTTATTACGCTTGAAATGTTCCAATCCTATATCATGGGATGGGCAAAACAGTGAACAAACCAACAAAAAAGCCCACCCACTATAACTGCTCCCCCACTATTTGGGGGTTTGGTGAGTGTGTGTGCCATCCTTCTAGTATAAATGTGGAGAGAGAGAGAGAGAGAGGAGTAATATCCAAAAAGTCAACAAAAAAATTATCCAGTAGAACACATTAATGAAACTTAGTCCGCTGATTCAGTAACTGTTCGCTTTAGCAAAATTTCCGCTCAAATCCTGGAGGAATTTTAAGAATTAGTAAGGCTTCAAGTCAAAAAAATTCAGCTTGGACATGCTTATATTGCCTTATTACTCTGTAACCTGACATTACTGTTATCACTCAAAAAAAATGTGTTTCTGCTAGCAACAACTTTGCAGAGGCAGCCAATCAGCGTAGACAAGATAGGGCATTTCCTGTAGAAGCAACAGATTTAGGACATGCAACTATTTACAATTCCCCATAGAAGTCATCTCAGCCAAGAAAGGAAACTGGCGGAGCACTTACCCTCATCATGTTCAAAGCATCCCGAGGTCTCAACATTGAGTTCCCTTGACCAGAACCAATTCCAGGGTGCGCATTAGCAGGATTCGGCATCACCGCCATGTTGGAAGAAAGCATACTCCCAGGGTTCAACATTGACGGTGGGGCGATACCTTGAAACCCAGGCCTTGCCATAGGCATTGTTCTATTCACCCCACCCATAGTGCCCACTCCACTCCCACTAGGCAACATACGAACACCACGATCAGTAGCAGGAGGAGCCCCAGAAACAGATAGGCCAGACTGCTGAATGTTTCTACCGGATAACACATGATTATATTGCTGCATTCTCTGTTGTTCATCAATAGCTGAAGAAGCAGATCTGGGAAGACCATATCGACCATCCCTGGCAGAAGTAAGAATGTTGGAACACAATCATAAACAGCGTCAGAATATGTAACCCAGAAAAATAGATAATTTACAGAAACAAAACGTCATATTACCTAACGGGGCCATTTAGTGGTGTGCATGGAGATGAAAAGTTACTGTTGCCAAGAGCCATGTTGGAAGACACTTGTAATGAGGAATTAGAACCAGAAGTAGGTAGTATGGACGAGATACTGCCTTGATTTGACATTGTCAAACCACCAGAGGGAGAGCCTTGGTATGCAACAGGAAGAACGTCAGGGCTTGATGTAATTGTATCCGCCAGATCAACAGGCCTTCATTGGAACATTTGAAAATGCAAAAACAGTTGGTGTTTAACAATTTATTGGGAAATACGCAGATGCAAAGGAAATATAGGATAAATGGATACTAAATTTTTCTACCCATATAAAAATGAATGAGTAGTGGTTATTCCATAAAACACAGAATATCACAAGTAGAAGTACCAAAACTTACGTGAGTGGAGGTCCTCCATTCAGGTTATTTAGGGTAACTTGGGAAAGAGCAATTGCATGAGAATTGTGTGGCTGGATTGGTTTCTGATCCTGGAAGTCATTCTTCGTAAAGTAAAGAAAAAATATATATAAAGCAAAGTGCATAAAGATAGCAAGCTTAAAAGGTAACTTTCAGACTCAGACTCTACTTCTATCAATTCCACCCTAAATGTTCCTTTGCCCCAGAAAGGTTCCACCCTCTGTGACATCTAACATGACATTCAAATGTGCTCGCTTCGCTGTATTTCTCCGCTACTTTAAAATCCCCATGCGCTCTTTTTTTCCTTCCTCCAAAATGAAAAATCTCAAACCTCCACAGAAGAAGATCAATAGATATGAACGAGGGGTTTAGTGTGACCACTTTAAAAATTAGCTACATGCAACACATCTACAAGCAAAGTCAGAGATATTAATGTTTAAAAACAAAGGCAATAAAAAAAATTACAGAAGGTTCATATTTTAAATTCACCTTCAAGCATAAAAATTTCAGCGTTCAATGAAAATAAAATTTGGTAAGCCTCAGATTTGGTCAATTATGTATCAAACCTAGCCAAAACTGTTGAACCAAAATCAACACTGCAGCGTACGTGCAAATCTGTTATAACTTTTAGAAATGGCATCTAAAAATCCATCAACCACTGGGTAATTGAAGAAACAGGAAAATTTTGAAAACAAATTGGCAACATAAACTCTACAATTAAGCACATGCATCGAAAGGAGAAGATATAGCAAGTAAAACAATCTTAGGAAATGGGCCGACAATGTAAATCTAAGCTATCCAACCCCCTCCCCCACATGCAATCCCATCTTAGGCTCCTAGATACAAACTGTAGCGAAGAATAATAATGCAGATAAAGAGACTTCAGCCTAAGACCTTGAAAAGCAAAAGCGTTGCCACCATGCTAGATCAATGATTGTCTCCAAAGCTTTTTTTCTTTTTTCTCGTTTTTTATAAAGCTCAAGTGGTTAGGAAATGGGCCCAAAAAAGTGTATTTTAGTACATGTCTAACACAAAACACAACCCCAATATGTGCACACACCCCAATAGGAAAATACTGAAACAGAGTAAAACTACCACTAAAGAAAAGAGCAAGAAAATACAGAAAGCTGCCAGCAAAGAAGACAAAAAAGGCTAGAGAGGTAATTTTATCTCAAGAAACTGGAATCCAAAACATCATTGATCTTCATAAATGAAAATACACACAAATCTACATACACATTAGCGCAACTCTTGAAACAAAAATGCACCTGTGTCCTACGGTAATGCTGCTTTCGCGAAATCATAATGATTTGCTCAAAATGAGATTTGATCATATCTTCTACCATTGGCCCCTGTAAACGCTGAAACAATTGTCTAGCACTGCCCTGTACAATCAGTGGCGTAGGCAGGAATTGGCATTAGTGGGGGCACCAATAAAACACTTTCAAAAAAAATTAATAGCCAACAACAAGATAATAAAAAAAATTCACTCGAGGAAAGACTGAATCAAATATGTCCATTTAGTTTGCTTGTTTATTTATTTACCTTTTGAAGAAAAAATCATCTTTAGTGAATTCTTCATATATTTAGCTTCCTCTTTCTCTTTTTCTTTTTGAAGTTTAGATTGGAAGAATCGAGAAGTTAACAAAATTGCCTCATTCCAACAAGGACCAATGAAAACATAATAAGCAAACATACCCTCATTATTGTGCTTACGTCTAAAAAATACTTCTCTTGAATTACCAATATGTTACGTTTTGAAAAACGAAAAGTAATGTTCGCAGTGTGAAATAAATATGGGATAAGTTGAACAGTCAAATGGGGGCACGTGACGTGCCACTGTGTACAATATCAGCACCAACCAATGAAGCAATTAGAATAAACTCAATCGTGGCCCGGAGGACATATTGCCACCAAAAGGTAAGGGATGTCCAGTTTGACTAGAGGAAGAGAAAAACTAATTAAGAAACAAAAAAAAAGTATAAATGAAGAATAATGCCTTGGGAATGCCAGGTAAGGTAGCTGGATAAGGTTGAGAAGACCCTGAATCTTCAGCACTGTCCGCCCCATCACCAGCAGTCCCATCCATTAGAAGCATATGGCGCTCCTTGCATTCTTTTGGCTTACGGAATATAGACTGCATGAATCGGAAAGGACGAAACGATGAGCATATTTAGCACAATTCAAAATTGAACACCTAAAATAAACATACAGAGAAAAATGCACAGAAGCAGATATATGAGATTCACGAGAATATGTTAAAAGCTAAAAGAATAGCTAAGAAATATTAGATGACTACTGATAGTACTGTTGTAAGCATAAAACCTGGACAAATGACAGAAGGAATCTACCAAAGATTACCTTGAACTGCAAAGCACTGTTGATAGCATCACTTACAAGCTCCCAATTTGCACCCAAATCATGTACAAGGACAACGAGAGCCTAAATCAAGAAAGCCAAATGATTTCAGGCACACAACTATCTCTCTGGAGACAAGAAAAGACTACGAATACAGCGGAAATAACGCTATTGACCTGATCTTCAAATAGCGACCATTGACTTCCTGAGCCTGGCTGTCCAGCGGGCATCTACAAAAGAAAGATGAAATGCTAAAACTCCAGCTATATACTAACAAAGCTAGAGCAGCAAGAAACGGAATAGAAAAGACAAATGTTTATGAGTACCTTAAAAGATTTGGATTTCCTTCCCCGATCCCGGACACCAAGGATTTTAATGAGCTTATTGGGGTTGGACATATTACTCATCTGGGAAGCCACAGGAGAAGGAATGGACCCAGACATTGGAGTAAGATTGTCAAAAGAATTATCTAGTGATTGCCTCATCATCTTCCGCTTCTTCATGTTGTGTTGGCCAAATAACCCTTCAGATAAGAAAGACCAACTTGTAAAAACGAACATCAAAGGTTCAGCTCATCTGTCAAACTCAGGAAAAGAAATTTACCACTGCTTCCATTTGATTCAAGTTGATGACTGTCCAATCTCTTTTTTGACTGATCCCTCTGCATTTCAGAATGAGAGTAAATTGATGACAGCTCTAGGTAATACTCCATCCGTTCCAAAATGTTTGCCCCCTACGAAACTATGTGCAATTTTCAAACTAAAAAATAATGTATTTACCAAAATAAGTTTCAATTTTTTTTTGCACCATATTAAAGTTCTCAATGAAATCTATCAAACAAGATCCATATTGCTTAGAAAATTATTTTTGTAACTATATTATTTTTTTGTTTGAAAATTGCACGTAGTTTCGTAGGGGGCAAACATTTTGGAACGGAGGGAGTACTACTTAAGGATAGGCAACTTACTTGGCTGATCAAATGGCATAAAAAAGCAAATTGATCAAGCACGAAAGCTACTATCCATTAGAGAAAAACAGGCATCCATTCATAAGAAGATGACCATTACCTGATCATTTTGAAAATTGTCATGAAGCCATCTCTGCTCATATGCAGAACCCTGCCACCAAAATACAAAAGATGGACAAAACGAAGAGGAAAGTTGAGACAAGTTCCAGGAAATAACGAAGCCGAATTAATGTTAGTAGACATAGGAAATACACACCAGATGCTTTGCCTTCTTCTTCTTCTTGGGTTTTGATACTTCCGTGGAGTCAAATAGTAAATGATTTTCAAAGTCACCAGCTGAATCAACTTCCAAACTATGTGGAAACTGGGATCCACCATGCAGAGTACTCTGGTCATCCTGAAAAGAATTAGTATCACCACTTGAAGCATCTGCCTTGCTTGGACCTTGAACACCCCCAGAAGGGTCAACACTAAAAGGACTTAAAACCCTCGGCCTGGAAGCAGTCCGCATGCGCTTTGTCGGAACCAAACCAACATTAAGACTGTTGGCAGGCCGTTTTCCCATTAACATAGATTGCTGAGTCCCAACTTTATTTTCCATGCGTTGCATGAATGCAAAATCCATTCCCAGATCATTTGCTCTTGCAGTGAAAGATTTTGTGAGGTTTTTCTTTTTCTTATGTCCGAACTTTGGTGGCTTGCTACCTTCGAAGGCACCAGGAAAATAATACGTGCTCGTCTCTCCTTCATCCTCTTCATATGCATTATCTTGAGATCCAAAGTCTAAATATTGGAATGACAACAATTAGCTATTTGAGACTAATCAACAACCAAAGCAGGGAGGTATCATAAAAGTCTATGCAATACCTGCTGCAGCATCATACATTGAAGTCACTACCTCCTCTTGGATGCTACTGCCAGTTTTCTAAAGGAAACCGAAGGCAAGGAGGAAAGATTCAAATGAGAAAGCTAAAGCAAACCGGGAATAAAAACAAATTTTTAATTAAAAAAAAAGAAACAGCTACAGAAGTTCTTGCTTGCAAAGTTGGTCCAAACTAACTCATTTGAGTACTATTTTGGCATTAAGCTTGTCCTATACTCCATACGCTTTACTCATCCTACTCACCTATCCACTTCGAAATGAGGAATTTCTTGTGCTCCATATAATAGTTTTTCAAACATCGAAAACTGACACAAATAAGATTGACAGTTTCACTCAATTCCTGTTCAACCTTTTTAAGTCGGAAACAGGAAGCAACAGAAACGTAAAGCGAAAAAGCAAATGACTGCTGTTATTAGACCTCATTTAACAAACATGACGATGAGTATATTATTACCTCAAGTTGTGCCAAATGAGTTTCAATGGATTTTCTGTATGTATCCATTGAACAAGGGGGCACTGTGTAAAAGAGATTTTCCTGCAAGTAAAAACAATTCAATGTCCACATTCATAAGGAAAAGAACGAGTACAACAAGGAGGAATACAAATAGGTCTCTTCAAGATATCAACCTCATACATCCTGATATATATATATATATATATAGGGAGCATTTCTAATGAGGGCTCCCCCACTTTGCTACGATGAGGGACTTTCATTTCCGAATCGAATTTCAACGATCCGAACTGTTAAGATGTGTTTAAAACATATTTTTAAGATCCAATGCGAGGATTTGCAAAAAAAAATTACCTGGAAGGGCTTGATCCGATCAGTTTTTGATAAAAATGTTATATATAGCGTTTTTATCAAAAACTGATCGGATCAAGTCCTTTCGGGTATTTTTTTTTTTACAAATCCTTGCGGTAGACCTTAAAAACACGTTTTAAAAATATTGAGCGGTTAGAATCGTCGAAATTTTGTCCGGAAAGTTGAAAAAGGGCTAGGTCCCTCATCGTAGCAAAGTGAGGGAGCCCTCATTAGAAATGCTCCCTCCCTATATATATATATAGATAGAGAGAGAGAGAGATTGTATTTTTTAAGTATGAACATTGATAAATCAAACAAATACACAAGAGTATCAGGTGTTGGCAAATACTTCTGTGAAGTGGTCCTCCCAAGATATTTCCATGCCAAAATCTGATACCCTGTCAGGAGTGGCTGGTGCTTCTGCTAGGCAAACTGGAAGAAACGATGTATTATACTTCAGATATCTCACTGCATATCCCTGAACAGCATGAGAAAAATCTCTACTAGGACATCGCTGCTCTAGATCTTTGCTTGCCTCCTGGCACCACATGCAGCATATTAAGTACGAAAACAAAGTGACAAAGTTTCATCAACCAACACACTAGCAACTATTTAATAAGCACCTCCGCTGAATGCCAGAACTCCCTTACAGCTTTTGCTAAGGTATGAGCCACAGTTTTTTGCTTCCAACGTAAACTTTGTTCTTCAATTCTTGACTGAGACGTGGAAGCAATGTGGTGGCCCAATTGAGCAGCAGCAGTAATCTTCCAAAGACGCTCCTATTAAAGGTGGAATTGTCGCAAATTAGAAAGGCAGTTAAAGCTGGAAAAAGGTATTTGAAATGATATAACAACACAAACAAATAATTGCATGTGCCAGTGCAAACAATATAAACACTCTATGAAACAACTTAACACTGAAGAGGTAAAGAGAAAACTCAGGGGACGGGGGCTAATTGGAAAAAAACAAACCTGAGCGAAATCATTCGCCAGCCATGTCATCTCTTCAAGGACAAAGTCCCAGTGAGACTTCCGACGATTTTCCAAGGGTAAGGTGCCAACAGATAACTCTGCAATCCTTTTACGCTTTGCCTGGTTAACACATAATATCAGGCCTTAGGGCCAAATGATGTAATAGTTTGATTCCCTTAATAACAAACCCATCAAAAGCACGAAAGACACAGAGAAAAAATAATAACCTCTATAATCCGAGCCTCTTCCAAAATAGAATCCTCATGTGCCTTCTTTGCTACTTCTGAGCAGATTTCCAAACACTTTTGCTGCTCAGGAGCATCAGTCGAACCCTTAACAGACAATGTACTCTTCGAAAGAGTAAGACTAGAAGGATCCATAGAACTTTGAATTCTACCAGGAGCACTTTCTCTCAGGGGTACAGAACTATCATGAATACAGGAATCCATAGAATCCTGAAGTCTATCAGTGAAATCATCTTGTTTTGGAGCCTTCAAAACATCAGTTACTGAGTTTACACATGCTCTTTCTGTGCCCGGCGCAGAATCTCCATCCAGTTCCATCACAACTGCACTGGTAGAACATTTAACCTCATTTTTTAAGCCAGACCCACTTCCGTGTATTTCTTCCTCGGTTCCGACAATAGAACCATTACCTTGAGCACTTTGAGGAACATAATGGTGCTCATCGTCAACGAAAGCATTATTGTCATCAGTTATCTTCTCACTCTTTACTTGTATCATTTCATCCCCTTCCCTATTTGCTTCCCCTTCAATCTCCAAGGCTTGTTCCTTAGTATTTCCACTAGAATCACCATTGGTGATATTATTGCAAAGGTCAATATCATTTTTCCCTTCTAAGCAACCACTGTTTTGGGTGCATGAGGATTCTAACTCAGACCCCTTCATGCATAATGTGGCATTGCTATTTTGGCGTTCATTTGGTATGCTTCTAC
The DNA here is from genome assembly GCA_036023075.1 of Gaultheria prostrata. Classification (NCBI taxonomy): domain Eukaryota; kingdom Viridiplantae; phylum Streptophyta; class Magnoliopsida; order Ericales; family Ericaceae; genus Gaultheria; species Gaultheria prostrata. The sequence continues at coordinate 60,245 of JAXBDA010000228.1, read as the reverse complement.
TATCTCCCTTCCCATTGCTAAACCCATTCGATTGGGAACTAATTTGATTTTCAGCTTTTGCTGTAGATAAGCAAGGTGTTTCAAGACCAGCTGAACCCACCAGTTTTCTTCCCCCAACAGATTCAGGCACCTCAGAAGCCATAGCTGAAGTTTGCTGAGCATCAACTTGTGAGTGCTGATTAAGATCGTTATCTTGCAAGCTTTTGGAAGTGCTAAAGCCAGAAAGAGGTTCAGGCAGACTAACTTTGGTCAGTCCAGTAGTTGATTCAATGGCCTGTACTCTATCCAACTCCGTATCTAAGGGGCTATCAGAAGGTAAAGCCTTAAGACCAATACTACCATTGGGACTTATAGGCTTTACATTAGAATCTGAAGAAATATTCAGATCATTCTGGTTGTTTGTATCAAGTACCGGACCTTCTCCATCCTTTCGACCATGGCGCGACGACAAAGAAGAGACCTGACCACCACGAGATGGAGTTACATCCATTTTACTTGATCGGGCACCATCACGATTTGGTCGTGACCTGTTTCTTCGTTTATATGCTCGATTTTTTGGAAGGCCAAATGCACCCGAGTCCCCTGATTTAACAATTTGACTCTCATCCAACTGTGAAGAAAGCTCTGATGGAGCAACGGTACTTCTATTAGGACGTGCAGAGTTCCTTTCATCTTCAAGAAATTCACTTTCACCATCAAATAACAAGAGATTATCGGCACTGTTGGGTTCACAAACTGTAGCTGCACCCAGTCTACCACTACTTTCAACAGAGTCCCCATGAGGTGAAGCAGTCAACGCAAAACTCCCTTTAGCTTCACTGTGGATCAAAATGAAATATTAAACCACTCCATAAACAGAAAATGCTTAAACTGGAAGAATGATTAGTGCCACTAGATATCAACCACAGGAAACAAGGAAACCTGGTAACAAACTGCTCACGAGGTTGATCGACTAGTGAAGTAGATTGGACACTAACAGAAGCAGCATTCCCAAATTTGAAATCCAAGGGATTTCCACCCTGCAGATAATGAGCATTTAATCTCAGGAAATTGTTTGGACTGGCTGACTTAATCATCTAAATTTCACATAAGGACAAAAATCTAATTGCCCTACTTTCTCCAGAAATTCTAGCTCTCTTCTTCTTTCCTCACGCACATCATACTCCTGCCTGTTATCAACAATTAAAAGTGAGCTTGTTAACTTTGACAGTTAGAACCAAACACGCCAATAACACTAGAAGCAGTGGCTCTGAATGATATCTACATAGAAGCCACCAGAAGGTATTATCACCTGAGCTCTGTCTGTGCCTTCTCAATTGCTGCTCGGCGCGGAGAAGTTTTGGTACCAATTCCAACTCCGGCGTCAATAACTCCTCCCATGGAATCAACCTCAGCATTGACTAGAAGAGCAGATACTGAGCTGCATCCGTGCATTCCTACTTCAATACCCACAAGTGTCCCCCTCTCATTGATACATGACTTCAATGCAGTTCCTAGAAGCAGAATGATAATAGCAAGGAAATCAGAATAAAAACAAGGATATTATATATAGAACATTCATTTATCAGGAAGACATTTTCCATCACTGAATTGGCAAAACACCTATAAGGTAGTCGATAGGGAACCTAAAGAGTTAGCGGTTACAACATCCAGATACCATATCGGCTGCTTGAGAATTCAAACCTGCATACTATCTTGTTAGACCTCTTAAGCTCGAACAATGTGGAACCGATTAAGATCAGTTCAGTAATTGTTTGCAATTGCGTTACGATTGTCATCTGAACATGACTTTCCTCACTAATAACATGGGACTAATAGTGAATGCAACATGCACAACATCTTCTCAGCCTTTTTCCCAAATCCAAGGTGCAAGCATGTACTCAATATACGCATCAAGAAACAAAGAACACCTTGTGAATCTAACCAACTATTCATTTCCTTTTGGTTTTGTTCGTTTCCAAGCTAACAAGGATTCAGACCTACAGCTGACCAGTCCTTCTACAATGCCATGCACCAACCAATACATAATATTACATATCCAGCAAAAGACAAATAGCACATGATATACAATCAACAAATTGACCGCCACCAATCGGAATGTCTAAGACCTTCAACAACGGGTGTTATTTTCCAACGCCTAATGATAGTTGTGCTCGTTGTATCATCAGAATAGAGTAACTCAACATGTAATCATCTAATGACATTTCAGCACTAGTTACCTAACATTGTCAGGTCGATTGTTAACTCAGCAAATCTGTGGAGTGAATGCAGGTTCTTGTATACAAAAGATTATCAGATGCAGAACTCTTATTGTAGCATGACAGTGCACTGTCAATCATTTGTAAAGTATGACCGTAATCACCCTATCTGAGAGTGGTATAAAGATGATGTGTCCAAATCTAGCACCGATATTTCAGGTGCTCAAGGATAATCTCAGCACATTTAGAAATTGATCATAAATGATAGTACATGTTTTGTTTTTCTTTCCTAACATTTAGGCAAAGCTTCCTCATTACCATAAAAATCTATCAGATACCTTGGATTCCGTTGGACACAAATGATATAATAAGAATCCATTCACATGCTTTAATGTTTGTTCGGGCCATGCTTGTTTAGAGCTAGCAATACAAAGAAAAACTTTGTTTTCATAATCACCCCTCATGTTTGCGCTAAAGAAACACAGTCAATAATTAGAATGACATCACTGTGAGGAAGCTTCTTCTAGTATGCTAAAAAAGAACCATATCTCTCAATGGTGCACAGAATGGTTAAATTAAACAGTCCAACAAGCACCTATTTTGCATCTAAAATATGTGCCAAATTATTCTGGAACGGTATCCTATGGCACAATTATGAAGCTCGCAAACTAGTATATTCCTCCAACCACTGCCATAGTTGTCAAATCACGAATCGATTCGAGAATCGGATTGACCCTTTTCCGAATCGTGAATCGTAATGATTCAGTCTAAGTTTCAAAAATACTTGAAATATGTATCTATGCACTTGGATAATAAAGATACATTGTAAAATTGACCAATTTAAGCTTAAATTAGTATTGAAGTTTTTTTCTACCATAAATTGATGATTATATAGTCTAATAGGAAAGAGTAGATATTTGTACATGAAACTAAGTACTATAATAAAATGGATATACGCATATAGATATAAATATTCATTATAAAAATGAAAGCCAAGTCTTATAACAAATAACAACAAAAGTTTGTAGCCTAATAGGTACAAAACTAGTTTATAAGGGAAAATTAACGTAAAAGCACTAAAATGATTTCACATTAGTCAAATGTAATAATTGTGAGAAAACCTTGATTCACTTAAAGATTTGTATCGTTCTTGCATGAATCGTGAATCGAACCGTGAATCGTATGATTCACTACCGATTCTAGGCAAACCATGATTCACCTATAGATTCGTATCGTTTTTACTTGAACAGTGAATCAAATCGCGAATCGTGCGATTCTGACAACTATGACCACCGCAATGAAAGGTACGAGAAGTAATAAATACAAGGATATATTAAGGAAATCAGTTCCAAAAAAGCTACAGAGTAACTTATTTAGCAAGATCCCCCTTCGAGGCACAAAATAACCAAGGTAGAAACCATACAGATGATATTTTAGGAATCACTTGCATAACCTAAATCGATCTGACATGATTTCAAAAAATTAATAGCTGAAAACAATATCACTAATAAAATGGCATATCATTGCCGAGAATATACTGAGAAAGCGTGGGCTCTCGTGAATGCAAACAAGTGCACATGCCGACAAACAGAGATGTCAGAGAGGCAGCCCATGTAGATGACAAGACTTCGAGAAAATTAAACAATTCAAACCTTTTATAATGGTGATTAATCATTCAACATATTAACCTCCATCACATTATCGATAAACTCGAGCATAAGGATACGAATTTATATTAGACTTAATTAACTGTATACCATTGACATAACATAGCAGAGAATTCAATCAGCCAGGATTCGGGACAATACTTAGTTGGGTTTAGTTCACATTTCAACCAATTGACCACAGCCAAACCAAGTCCAAGGCAGTTAACTCAAAGCCATACAGCAGTAAAACTGTGTATTACAACAGTTTAATTTCAAGTTTTACACTCCTCTCCTTCTGCATTGAGTACATCAGCAGCACCACTAATATCTTTCAAAGTTCTCTTCTTCCCAGTACGCATAAGCTATCAAATAAACCATGAAGATCAATAAAAACAAGTTCCCACATTTGATCACACCTTAACAAAACAAGCTCAATGAAACAACACGACTTGACATGAAGACCTACAAGCATTCAATCAAAATGCACAAGCAGAATCCAATATGACACGGTTTTGCATTGTATGCCTCACAATTCAACTCAACAAAGCAATCCGAACAACATCCCAGAATCTAGGGTTTGCAGCACAAGCGCATTGAATCCAAATTTCTAGGGTTTGTAGCACTAGAGATCAATAAACTCACCTGAATTGCAAAAACCCTTCGCTAATTGCCAGCTAGGGCTAACACTGAAGCCTTCTTCTCTCTCCTAGGGTTTTTGTTGCTCCAAAGAAACCTCAATTGAAAGAACACGAATTAGCCATAGCTAAATGTTGAACATGGAAACATTGAAACCCTTCACCTCTCTCTCTCTCCCTCTCTCTCTCTCTCTATAAATATATATACGTATACGTATATATAGACACAGCTTGTCTGTGTGATTTCGATTCTGGTTCGTCTTCGTGCTCCTCCCCTGACTTTCTCTCTCTATCTCTCTCTCTCTAAAATTCTAAAAACGATGCGTCCTCTGCGCGTAGTGGGCTGGGCATGCAGCAGACGAAGAAGAGGGCCTCTTTTGCGAGTGTGGTCTATTTGGGCCTTTCTGCAATTATTAATTTTTTTTAAAATGCTGTGTTTTTGTTTGGGTGATTAATTATTTTCTAGTATTTTTTCTTACACATCTATGAAAATCTAAACAGTTTTCAAATTTATGGATATTTAAAGTAATATCGTTTTCAAAATATAGTTAGTGTGTGGTCGCGCGAGTGAAAATTAAGTACTTCGACGGTAAATTAAGTTCGTTTTCAAAATATAGTTAGTGCGTTGGCGCGCGCGTGAAAATTAAGTACTCTGACAGTAAATTAAGTACTCCGACGATACTTAAAATTAAGTACCTTGACGGTTAATTAAGTACTCCGACGGTAAATTTAAATACAACATTTGTTTTAAAATTCTGTGTTTTTGTTGCTGATTAATTATTTTCTATTTTTTCTTACACTTGTATGAAAATCTAAATAGTTTTCAAATTTATGGTTATTTAAAGTAATATCGTTTTCAAAATATAGTTAGTGTGTGGTCGCGCGAGTGAAAATTAAGTACTCCAACGGTAAATTAAGTTCGTTTTCAAAATATAGTTAGTGCGTTGGCGCGCGCGTGAAAATTAAGTACTCTGACAGTAAATTAAGTACTCCGACGGTACTTAAAATTAAGTACTTTGACGGTAAATTAAGTACTCCGACGGTAAATTAAGTCAACATTTTTTTTAAAATACTGTGTTTTTGTTTGGCTGATTAATTATTTTCTATTTTTTCTTACACTTCTATGAAAATCTAAATAGTTTTCAAATTTATGGTTATTTAAAGCAACATGGTTTTTCAATATATAGTTAGTGTGTGGGCGCGGGCGCGCAAAAGCGCACGTGAAAATTAAGTACTCCAACGGTAAATTAAGTTCGTTTTAAGAATATAGTTAGTGTGTGGGTGCGCGCGCGCAAAAGCGCGCGTGAAAATTAAGTACTCCGACGGGAAATTAAGTTCGTTTTCAAAATATAGTTAGTGTGTGGGCGCGCGCGCGTGAAAATTAAGTACTCCGACGGGAAATTAAGTTCGTTTTAAAATTTTAGTTAGTGTGTGGCGCGCGCGCGTGAAAATTAAGTACTCCGATGGTAAATTAAGTTCGTTTTCAAAATATAGTTAGTGTGTGGGCACAAAAGCGCGCGTGAAAGTTAAGCACTCTGACAGTAAATTAAGTACTCCGACGGTAATTTGTTCCTTAAAAGTTAATGGATTGGCAAATAAATCTACTAAATTTTGAAGTGTAAACAAAACCAACTAAGAGGTTAAAAAGTTTTTTTTTTTTAATGAAGAGATAAAAAATCATTACAATCACCTTCAAAAAATAGAGAAAAAAACAGAAATTAAAACGAAATGGAAAAGGGTGCATGCGTCGCCGCAATCACCCGCCGCCACCGATATCGGGAGCCCAGATCGAGGGGATCTCAATCTGGCTTTGAATTTGAGTGAATTTAGAAATGGGTGCAATTAGTTTTTTGAGTTGTAACTTTATGCGTTTGTTTTTTTGTCGTTCGTGTGTGATAATGTTTTATATTTCATATGAATTAAATTTTGTAAACTGCATGTTATTTTTATTTTCCAACAAACAGGTTATTTTTTTTATCTCTTGTCCACCTTCTTCAACATACTATTAAACATCACATATTGAAATTTTTATTTGCATAATAATGCTTTGCTTACAATAGCACATAATCTCCTTAGAATGTACTCCAAATATTATTTTTATTGTCCCTTGTTTATAGCATAAGCTATTTTATTTAAATTTTATCTTGCAGACTAATGTTCTTCAAGCGAATAGATTTATTTTCCAGTTGATTTACTTTAGTTGAGGAGTCGCGTGCAAGATATTGGTACTTAATGACATTGTATTTTTTATTGTGATTTGGGACATAAGGCTCGGTTTGGTTTGGTTTGGTTTTGGTATCTTTTATTGTGATAGTATTTAATTAATAGAGTCGTTGACATATCGAAGTAATTTTCACTTTTACACTTCTCTATACATCGTGATGATGCTATTTATACTTTTCTTCGAATAACTCATTAATTTGTCTGAATATATTTTTCAATAATCTAATTATATCATCTCTGTATACAAACTATAATTTTTGCAGATTATAATTTATATATACTATTCATTGTTATAACATTTCTGTGCATATAAACTACCACCAAATGAGTTTTAATTAGTTTGCATTTTCTAAAGTCCCTACAAGGTTTTACCCATTTTCTTCCTTAAAGACATGAATTATCAAATTTTTTTCATTCGAGTTGTCAAGTATTTTACAAAATCCACAAACTGAATCATCAAACTGAGGCTATAATTGGCCTGCATTTGGTATCTCCTTAAAAAAAATGTATTTACTTTGACTGTGTTAGAAAGACCGAAATCTTGAATATGAATAGAAATATGATTACCCGGAATCAAATTCTTAGAAATTTAATACCTGGAGGAATTGCATTTCGGTGTTTGGATTAATCTAGTAATCTTACGCGCGAAACAATTATTTTAGAAATTTATTAAAGTCAACATTTCCTTTTCTTAATAAATGAGCTAGGAATCAGAGATTCTCACGTGGTGAGGGAGAGATCAGATTCCCACTCAGTCTGGGAATGTGATTCTTGGTTGAATATATCATCAAGAATTAAGACTTTGTTTGGTTGAGAGTTTTGAAAAGAATATTTTGAGAAATATTTTTGAGATAGTGTTTGGATGGATTTTTGGAAAGATTAATAATTAGAGAGAGGTGTAATTGGAGAGAGATAGAGAGAGAAATAAAAATAATGATTGGAGAGAGGAGTAATAAGTAGAGAGAGAAATGTGAGTAATGAGAGATGGAGGAAGAATCTTTTTGAAATTTTTTTTTGGAAATGTGAAAAGAACAATTATCTCTGCCAAACGTCGGAATTAGAAAAGCTTCATCACATTCCTGTTCTTGTTTCTTCCAAATGTTGGAATCATGGGTTGAACTCATCACATTCTTATTCTCTCTTAAGATAACTGCCATCCAAACTAAGACAATGTAAATTCTGTAATCTTATGACTGTATTTGGTGTTCTTGAAGCAATGCTCCACGTCAATCACAACACACCACACATCAATTTGTTCCTTAGTTTACCTACACAAAGGTACTGGGTCCGACAATTTTCACTAATCACAATACATATTGAGCACCACATGACCTTGCTCTTGGAGCAAATAATAAATTGTCCCCTATTTGAGTCTTTGGATTCATGATTAATGTGAAAAAAAGGAAAAAAGTTAAAAGAAAAATTAATAAGTTAGTGAAGTTAATGCATTCGTTTGAGAAAAGGAAAAATATTAAAAGAAAAATTAATAAGTTAGTGAAGTTAATGCATTCATTTGAGAAAAGGAAAAAAATTAAAAAACTTTTAATAAGTTAGTGAAGTTAATGCATTTATTTTGACTGACTTGTAACTTTTTTCATTCAGAATCCTAACAGATATAGTTGATAAGCGAGCCGAATTTGCTAACCAGTTAATCATTAAAGTTAAAATCACGAAGTTTTAAGTCCCGCTTGCTAGCACTTATAAGTTAATTTTTTAGATTATAGTTTATTTAGACTACTGCCTTAAAAAATTAAAATAAGTTGTATAATTGTTTGTTACTTTAACTTATCAAAAGTTGTAAAAAAAATTCAAATTTTTTGCTTGAATAAGTTGTCGATTAACTTTTTATAAACTAAATGTCTAGATTGCCTTTAAAACTTGAGTAAGATTAACTTATTCACTTTAGATCGTTATGTCCATTCATGTGTTAGAAACTTAAAATAAGCGCACAAAAAGCCTTAAATTGGAGCTTATAATTTTTTTTGCTCTAATAAGCTAGAAAAGCCAAATAATTGATTATTCATAATCATTAACAAGAACCATTTATAGGTTTTTTTTTTAAAGCAAATAAGTTTTATAAGTTAGATTGTAAGTTCTAACAAACAGGGCCTTAAAACTATGCTTTTAAGTTTGGCTTTATTTATGAGCCGAGACAATATTAAACAAGCTATGGTCAATCGCGAGCCGATCTCAAGTGGTTCAAATTTTTCCAAGCATCACAAGTAAAACGAGCTGCAACACTTTGGTTGAAATGCTTAACAAGTTTCAAAATAATAGTGAAATTTGTTTTGGTTATACAATAAATCCATGTAGAACATGGTTTTAACGAGCAAACACAAAGCTCAATCTCAAACAATTTGATTCATTTAGCCGAGTCGATAACGAGTCAAGCCTCGAGCCTGTTTGTTTGCAAGTGATATCTGCGATGCCAGTAATTCAGTTACTATTCTCCATTTGCCGACTGAAAAGCTTCCCTCATATCAGAGGAAATTTTGGGTGCAAATAGGACACTGCACACGTGGTGCACGAGAGCGTGCATCTCGGCAGGGAATTTCAATCTTTTACAATCAATCCCTCCTATGTGATAGGATTTTCTTGCAACTTCATGACAAAGATTACTATAACTGTCAGAAACAAAATCTTTTATAACACGATCGATAAATCCAGAAATGGCTGAAAAGGGCACGGTCCATCTGCCCGGGGTGGCATACAGTAGGATATCAAGGGATCCAGACCTCCTCAGACGAACTCTGATAACTGAACATAATCTCATGGGACCAACTTTGGAGTAAGTACCTGTTTTGTTGTACTATGTCTATGGTAATAGTTCTCTCTTCTGAAGGAGAAAACTTTGTGTGCCGGACGTGCATCCTGCATATGCTTCTTTCATCTATTTCGGGTGGCCATAGAAGGAAGGAAACAATAAATACCGAACAAGTACTTTATTATAGTTCCGAATGCAACTTTTATCGAAATGAATACTGCAAATGCAACATCCATGGAGAAGCCATTCATTAATAGTCACGAGTATATACAAAAATCTCCCACCATTAGAATACAGATCCATTTCCCTTAATGCCATGGTTAATGAATATATTTGCATATAGAAAGTAAATAAAACTCTTACCATGTCTGCTACCCTGTGAATGGCTGAGCATCTTGAGACTGACCAAAATGCAGGTGATTGAAGACAGGAAATTGGATGAAGTTGTTGCAGCTTTTCCTGAAACACAAGATGCCAATTCCCTGCTCCGTATCTATGAATCTTTCGCTAGCTACGAACAGCTTCATTTGTCAGGTAAATGTCACAACCCTTCTATTGTTTGCGAATGCACATCAGGAGCAAGGTAAAAGCATACATTTGTGTAGGGTGTCCAAATGAAGTATTATTCAACTCTCCAAGTATATTTCAGGTACTCAACAAGTTTCATCTGCAGCACTGGATTCAGATCAAGTGGTTGCCGGACAAGGGTATCACAATACTACAAGCCCAACTGGTCAGTTCACCTACAACTCTATTCACATCTGCGCTTTAGTTTGGTTAGATCAGTAACCAAGTTCACCTCCAGTATTCTGCTAGAATTGTGACCACCCACTTGAAACCTACAGTTTCCTATGAATTCTCTTTCTTTGCACTACTCATCATTGGTTCCGTGGTTAGAAACCAAACCCACAAACCTCTAGGTAAATAGGTTTTAGCGTCGACAATCACTTTGTTTATCTAACACCAAAGGCAGAAGCAACATGCTATCCCAGGGAAAATTGTGCCGTGAGTCTTTTCTCAACTTCGGACAATCATTGACGACTAATGTTATCTGTTCGTTGAACCCTTCTTTTCTTTTCTTTTTGTCTCCTTTCATATATATTTTTTTGACTTCTTGAAAAATAGAATTGTACGATCCTTTTGGTTATTATAGCAACAGAGAATTGATTAGTGACTTGAGGTAACAGTACAGTTCTTCTAACCAAGATTGGTTTCCGAAAAATAGAACGAAACCTTTATGGTACGTTTTTTTATCTCGGAATTTGGTGCGACATGAAAAGGACAGAAAATGAAAAGGAAGAGAACATGAAGGGAAAAATTCAGCGTAGGAAGCTAAATCTTTTCTTTTGTCGGTTAAGGAAGGAAAATGAATTGATAATTGTCAACAACTACTTTTCGGGGGTTGATTACACACATGACACATGGAAGGTAAATATATAAAATGCCTAATTAGCCTCTCGATTCTTTTGCTTTGACAAATCCGTAGATCCAAACATATTGCTAAGATTGCTGGAATACCCTTTCTCTTTCAAACTCTGAGCCACTTAAATTCTTCTACAGCATTAAAGATTTCTTACTTTTGTGGGTTTACTACATGCAGATATCCTTTTCTAGGGAGTAAGGAGCTAGACTCGCACAAGCTTTTCCTGGAAGTAACTTCTCGAGGTGGAATAAATAAGGTGAGAACAAAACCCTGGGCATATGATTCAATTTTTTTACATTGCTAGGAGGGGAATAGGCGAATGGGGAGTTGTAGCAGGCCGTGAAAGATTTGGACCTGAACATCACATCAAGTCAGGAAGCACCACATCCTCTAGGCTAACCTATTAGTTTAATTATTCCTAGTCAATGTTGGAGGTATTATTGTTTTATTGGCTCTTATATTACCTATGGTACAGATTTATTGATTCAATCAGCATGTTGGGAGTACCAAACAAGAAAATAAGATGTAAGAGTACATGGAGATATTTAAGCATCTTTGTTTCCTTGGCACTAGATGATAACTTGATTTAATTGCATGGGAGAAGTACTGCACAGGTAAAGATAAAATAGTAAGAAGAGGGACATACCTTAGCAATTAGAGCCACGATAGATCATCATGCAACAAAAGACATGAGAAATCATCAACATAATCATCAGATCACTCTTAAACCAAATTCGTAACCATCAATTTCGGTAGGCGTCAGCTACAATATGTTACCCAGCTCACGGAGTAACTGGTTATCATTCCAACCTCGAGTTCTTTCCAGTCAACAGGGAGGCCTAGTTAACTCTTTTTCATACATGCTACCTAGGCCACTATCTCAATCCCTTGGACAGATTTCACCCTCACCTAGTGAGAATGGAGATTTTCTATCAATACTTTGGTTCCGATATTACCTTCTATAGAGCTATCAGTTGGAATATTTTTCCCATCTCCTCAACCAAGATCACTGCAGGAACTTATTTGGTTCAAGATTTGGTTACACTTGGACTACCATCGGCAGAAGTTCAGTACACCGAAGTCATGCCTCAAAGCTTCCCCTCTACTGGTGATGACTCCACATTGTTTCTTCTATAAAGTCCAGTTTAATATATTGTTGACCCTGAAGTCTTCAATTCAATTAACCGGGCAGCATATGAACCCCGTTTGACTACGAGAATGGAGCCAGCTCAATACTCGAGACGTGGAAGGAGCATTCCCTTGGTGGGTAGTTGTGCAAATCATATACTCATACTATGAAGTATAATTCAGGGATTTAGTTAATTGTTGGGGTTTCAATTAAATTGTTAGGGTTTCAGTTAATTGTTATTTATCTTTTATGTTCGGGGTAGTTAGTTTGGTCCATTTTATGTTATTAGGGTTATTAGGGTTAGCCTATATAACCCCTTCGTTATCTCTGTTTGCATTCTTCCTCTATTTGCATCGGTTCAACTTTTGGTTGGTGTTTGGCATTTTCAGCATTAATGGACGCACTTAATTGCAGTTGGCTTATCTCCATGGCAAACTCACGATGCTCTCCGGGCTCACATCATGAATTTGGGCGGCGGTGTGAAAGTATCCTATTGCAATCCCCTATTTTAGGCAGTTTATCGAGATCGTATTGGGATCAAATCGGAATCGTATCGTGATCAAATCAGGATCGTATCGTGATCAAATCTTGTAATCTTTTCCTTTTTTAGGTGTAGCTTTTCTCTATTTAAACATGTAATAGTATCATTATTTTGTACTCCGATTATGAGTAATATATCAGTTCTTCTCTCATTTAGTTTGTCGCACATACTAGTTATTTTGCATAGGAATAATTTTAATAGCACACAGACCCACAAAATGTGGACGTTGATATTGAAAACATTTGACGTCTGATGAAAAGTAAAATTATGCAGGAAAAGTATGCGCAGCCAATACATGGACATATCATCAGACTGCTTAAGAAGGCAGCACTATAGATAAATGGATACGTAGCAGGGTTTCAAATCGCGATATCAGAAAACGTAACTGTATAGTTGTCACTTATATGACCACATATCGGCGGTCCAAAATAGGTACATAATGGTATCGGAGGTCCAAAATCCCGCTGCGTTGGCCTATACAATATGTAACAGGCTTTATTTACAACCCTGACACCTAGTAAATAATAAATATGTAAAAAGAAGCAAACAACTATTTCTGAAGCTTTTCCAGTCATTCAGTGCTTTTGGAGTTTGGAATAGTAAAAAATGGAAGGCCAGATTATACAGTTCCGGGGTCCCACTAAGGCTTGTTTTGGCTAATAAAGCCACTTTGCTTTTTTTTTTTTTTTTTGTCTTTAATCAAATTTGTTTATTCAAAAAGTTTTGAGTTTGTATCATAATTTTTTACTTTTCCGATTCCTCTCACCAAGAAGAATTAATAATCCACAAAAGTTTAACGGGAAACTAACAAATGCGGAAAAAAGAAAGAAAGAAGCAAAGTGGCTTTTTTTAGCCAAAACAAGCCTAAGTTTTGTTCTGTTTCCTGTATTAGACAATTTGAGTAATCTCTAAGTTTGGATGTTCCTGACTCTAACTAGCGCTTTTGATTATTCTTATAGTTCCAAGAATTGTTCCATCGACGAGTTTTTCCTCCTTCTTGCTCTTCTTTTAGTAACTCCAGATGTTTAGCTCATACACCTCCACTTATTCCTAAAGGCTTACAATTGGGAAAAAACTACGTATGAGCTGATCTGCGAGAGTGCTGATCTGCAAGAGTTCTTACATAAATAAACTTGGACAAATGTTACTTGTTTCCAACAGCTAAAAAGCCTAAAACCAAAATTCTTGCTCCAGGCATATGCTACTCTGCAAGAGTGGTGTAACCAAAATCTATCAACTTTTGCAACCAGGATAGCTAATGGTTCTCCCATCGGCACTAAAGTGATAATCGGACAGAAACCGATATGAAGGTGTTTCGCATAAAATTAAAAGAAAGGATAATGGACTGATCTGTGGGATAAGATCATATACATATAACGCATATATCAGAATCCATGGAACATGCAAGGCACCAGGGCCAAATGTAGAACCTTTTCATCAAGATACTACTTAAAAAGGACACAGGTAACCCCACATCTAATTGTTTGTATAAGCAAGTTACAAGAATATGCAGATCCTTTTCTTGCCTACTATAGCCACAAATTTAATTAAAAACAAAACGATTTGTATTTGGAAAATTCACTCTTTTAAAATGATCTGACAATTTTCTGTTTCAACTCTAAATAAAATATTGGCAATTTTCCTTCGAAGTTTGTTTTTTGGGCATTTCAAAGACCAAGTGGGCACGTAATTGCTTGCTTAAAATTCCTAAATGTTAGTTAAAATTTCTCTTTGTTACCTCAGCAGAAAGTATACCACTGTACCCAAATCACCCAAAAGACGAGCATCAAAACCCATCTAGATGATAACAAATTAACAAGATATGGCCCGTATGGCAAGATGAAACTCATGAAAGCATATTTTCTTCATGTTCACTTCAAATTAATTTCAAATTTCCTCCAATACACTATGTTTCCCCTAAAATATAGGTCATACAAAGTTTCATTTTAACATTTCACTATATAACAGCAATAACCTAGGCAATACCTCTTTTAGTGATTTTCCCACCCCCAGAAATTATTCCTGAAGCTCATTCTGCTGCATGTTCCTACTTTTATGTCCGAACAAAATTCTTGATTAAGGGGTAAAACTAAGATAAGCTGTCTTCCAACCCTGCTGACACCCGCCCTTTCCGGGATTGTACATGGCAACAAACTGCTTTTTGTATTCGAAACTATGAGCTTCCTCCTCAAACCAGAACCTATCTCTCTCTTGCCCAAACCTCCACCAGTTTGCCCTCAATACAGCATTTTCTTGAAACAAACCTGCCAACACTTAAATGCCCCTCTTTTCTTTTGCTCAAATCGACATAATTCCTGAGTGATTGAGTGTAATCGTCTTTTCTCTTCAACGTCTCCTCAAATATACACACGAACCCTCTCTGTACCCTTTGCAGGCAGTTCGTAGAGAGACAGGAAATACACAAGTAGGTTTGGACACAAGTAGTTTTCCAATATTGATTTCATGTGTGTGGTCCTCCCTATAAGAGTTGTTTCTTCTTCCATAAAGCCAACTTTCTCTCTAATTCATCCCTCAATGGTTGCCATATCTTCACCCATCCCTGATTTGCACCTAACGGCAGTCCAAGATGGTTGGAAGGCAGTATTCCTGGTTTACATCTCAGAGTAGCAGCTGAATCTCTTCTGAATTCTTTGAAGACTTACACTACACGACTCAAAGTTGGCCTCAAGGCCTGACAACTACTCAAAACACCTAAGAATCATTTTATCTTTCACTTACTCTCCATATCCTCCATGGAGAATATTATCATGGCATATGAGCACTGTGAGCGCTATCAGACCATCATGTACCCTAATACAACCCTTCATTGAATCCAACCTCCATAGCTATGTGGAACATATACATCAGCCACCACATTATATACACAACAACAATAACAGAACCCAACTAGTCTCCAATCATTGGGGGTATGGGCGGGGATGATTGGAGACAGACCTAACCTTTGGCAATATGCACAAAGTGGCTGCTCTCAAAGTACCACTGAACCAGTGGCCCCCCTAAACCTCCAAGAACCGAGGAGCTACAGGGACGTTTTGCTGCAGAACCATACCCTCAAATCAAAGCCGACAGGCATCAGGGTGGGCAGGCCTAGAGACCCAAATTAATTTATGTGTTCATTACCATGCTTCCTTCATTCATGGTCCGGAGCATCTCACTAATGAGCACAAAGCCACCACATTATATGAAAATGACAATTGGGGGATTCGCTTTTCCTAAGAGTTAAGCCTCTCTGAGTCCCGAACTCCTTTGTTGGAGATGCGTTAATTAAGATTTAAGACCAAAGTTGATGCGACTCCCCCTTATGCACGGTTTTTCCACCGTCACTAACAGAATTCTGGTCGTTCTAGAAAATTAGAGCAAAGAGATCTAGGTATGCTAATAATTGTAAATGGTTTTAAGGGGCTCTGTCATGCTCCAATCTTTACCCGCCACGCCTCCTCTCTTGTCAGGGCAAAAAGGTGATACTTTCAAAACCTCGAAGTTTAAATGCGATGAAGTTTGGAAATTGTGTTTGACAGTTGTGACTCGAAATTTTATTTGACAATTATACTATTATAGTCACCACCTGACATCGAGTTTGGGAGTGTCAGGTCACCCTTAAAGCTGTTTTATAGAGAAAACGACTTTAACTCTTGGAAACAAAACCGTTCTTTCGAAACCAGTTGTTGAAAATGACTCCGATTTTAGGGCTCGGAGATTTATTGTTACAGGTACATGCACTCAACTTCCCAAATCTCAATTGCCAGTTTTACATAAGAACTTGTGACAGCTTTCAGATTACTCTTGAGATGTACTCAATTCAACAAATTAATTTTTTTTAAATGCGAAGATTAAATACAGATTTCCTGCCACTCTACACTTCTGAGAATCAACTAAAACAATCGCATTACCAATAACACAGCTAATATTTCGAAACAGACCATCTCGTAACACAACAGACATGCACGAAACGTCGAAACCATAAACCCGCACAAAATCACGAAACCAATTCTGCTTATGAGAGACACAGCTAGGTCAAATCGTAACACTTACGTGCCAACCTGACGCAATCCAGCCAATGCAACAACTCCACATTCGGATCCCGCTCCACAACCACATCCGAAACCGTAATCTGAACCACCCCTCTGTACCCGGTGATCCGTCCACGCACTCTAACCACGGCGCCGAGTTGGATTCGGGAGGCGAATCGAGTGGCGGCATCCGCAATTAAGCGGATATCGGACGGGCTGCGGCGAGAGAAGTAAGGGGAAGTGAGGTGGTTGAGCCAGAGGATGCATGGGATGCAGCCGGTGCCGTCGTCGACGCTGAATTTGAGGAACCTGTCGGGTTTGAGCTCGCGGGTGGTGACGACGCCGAGGGTTTCGGCGCGGGTGAGGCGGAGGAGGGGGTTTCCGGAGGGTCGGGTGAAGGCGAGCGGGTCGGAGGGGGATGGGGTGAGAGAGAGGAAGTCGACGGCGAGGAGCTTTACGTGAGTGTTGTAGAGAGCGTCCGTGGCCATGGGACGAAGTGAGACTGTGAGAGGGTGAGAGTAATAGATCAGGGCTGGGCCATCCTTATGCGAAGGTCTTGGCCTTCAAAGTAAAGCACAAAATAAAGCAAGGAGAGGAATAGCAGCATACATGAAAACTCTCTCCGAAATTGTCCCGGAAAGAGAAATGAATGATCCGGTGAAAATTTTCTTGAATCATACTCCCTCCATTTCAAAATTGATGTCCAAAATTATTATTCACACGTCCAATAAAATCATCTATATTTCGTATTTTATGATACATTTTACAATTTAAAAAATTTTGTTTAATAAAACTAAGTAAGATCTATCAAACAAGATCCATATTGCATATATAACGCATTATAACTTAAAAAGTATAGATGATTTTCCGTGATGAGTGAATAGTGAATTTGGACATCATTATTATGGGACGGAGGGAGTAAAAATTTTATAAAGCAAAAAGTTATCATGCGACACTAATTTCCTCGCCTTCACTAAAAACACACACTCATATGACCACATATTCGCCGATAAATAAGTAAATAAGGGTATCTGAGTCCCGTTATGTTGGTCGATACGATATGCAACAGCTTTTATTTACAACCCTGACAACCCAATTTGATATGGGTATGGTTCAAAGACTGGAGGTGGATTTTGAGTGTTTCAAACTCAAATTTCAAATTTTGTTTGAGTTTGAGTAAGGGTTGGAGATGCTCTTAGTCTTCAATAATCGATAAATATATGGATAAAGATTTTGGGGTACAAAATTTATACAAGTCGGTTGATTTGGGTCCACTATAGGCCTCACACGAATGATTGGAGCCATTTATTTTAAATTAGATGAAAAGATGAAGCACTTAAAGATATACAATTTGGCTGATTTTTTACGGTACAAGTAAATAATATTTTGGAAAACATAAATAGCTCTAATCATTTTTGTGGGGCCCGAAGTGGGTCCAAACCAAATTTATATAAAATATGTACCCCAAATCTGCACGCATAGTACTAACTACTATCCTTAAATAATTGGGTGAGTCCTTGAAAAATATACAAAAAAAAAAAAATTCATAGTCCATCCCAATTGTGGTGCCCATAGAAACTAAGCATATGGTATCATCCTTCCTCTAAACCTAAGCAGGCCTAATCATAAGAGCAATTCCCGTGGTATCCATTTTTTGGGTAAAGGGGCAAAGAAACTCTAACCCAATAGGTACTCATTTGCTTGGCCATAAATAAGTGCACCAATTCAAAAAATGGCTTGGGCTATTTTTGCCACATCACCAAAGCAACCACCAAATCCTCTCTCTATCTTACATGTGTTCGGTTTGGGATACTTAGGGGTGTTAAATGGGCCGGGCTGGCACGGGCATGGTTTTAGACATGCACGACACGATTAAAAAATGGCATGACGAGACACGATTAAGTAAATGGGCCAAGGGAGAGTTTTCGAAACCCGGTTCCGAAAACCCAAACGAACAAGTTAATTGAGATTAAAAGCTGACAAAACAGTTTCAGAAAAGAGAGTCTATTTTCGTATCGTTTTGGAGATTTTCTACGGATGTATATATTTCTCTCTGCAGGTAAGCAGCTAAATGAAAAACATATTGAAAAGAAAAGACCTCCACATGTTGTTCATTTTATATGCAACAATATATGATACAATTCCTATAGAAGTTAGTGTCTGCAGGAATTTCAGAAAGGAAATTAGAATTAACTCGATACATTAATGTAGTAATGTAGTTAAAGACTTCCAAAAGGTATGGGCTTATGTTTGTGTATCTTTTGTAGGTTCAGCCAGCATGTCATGTTTCTGGTAACAGAAAGAGAAGCATTTCAGGATTCCCAGAGAATCCCCGATAGGGGCATGGCAAATTCAGGCTTCATTCTCCAAGCTTTTGAGTTTATGTAGTATCTTCCAAACTAGTACAAGAATCTCTATTAAAATGCTCACAACATGTTTAAATGTGGCACGGCACGGCACGAGTACGATTTTAGCACGGCACGGGTACAGCAAGATCAGAAAATGGCACGGCACGATTAAGTAAATGGGCCGGCACGACACGACACGTTTAAGAAATGGCACAACACGGCATGACACGAAGCACGGTTGACACGAAATTAAATGGGCCATGTTGGCCCGGCCCGTTTGACACCTCTAGGGATACTAGGGGAATTATTGAAAAAAATGGCATTGCAAATGGCAATGAATCATTGCACAAACATTGACATTTTTTGGCCAAATGACACTATTAATATAAATTTTGACATGCCTCAAGTTCTTAACAAGGACTAAAAGATCAACGGTCCTGATCATCAAAATGGACCCGGAGAGGGCTCGAAAACTAGGACGACAGGACCGTCCAATCTCTTGAAGGGGCCGGAGAGGATCCACCTCCAGAAAAAATGTGTATACCACAAAAAGAATGTCCTAGTCCATGCCAATTCGTGGTAGCCAATGGCAACTAAATTAATCACATTCTGTCCTAACCTAAGCCGGCCTAAAGATAATTTAGTAATCCAAATATCTAGTCATCAACAAACATAACCATATGGGACTTAGGAATTCACTCCGTCCTACGATCTCGGGTTCAAAATTCCTCAGGTGCTATTAATTCATTTGAGGCTAATTTATACTACAAAGTTTTGCTTCGAGTTTAATTGGGCTCCCTGCAAGTAGGCGTTGAAATTGAGATTCCAGAATTAGTCGAGATGCACGTAAGTTGGTCGAGACACATGAGTTAAAAAAACAACATGACAGTACCTTAGAATGAAATAATCATAATATGAGATTATAGGTTTCATTGTCATTTGTTGGATCACCTCTTAACCTAGCCACCTCTGTACTTCAATTTTATTTTAAAATCATAGAATCCAACATGTAGATAACCTCAACTCAAGGACCTAATTAGAAAATTTCCTCTCTCCCAGTTGGTGCATATTGGTTGCTGCCAATAAACAACCAGAGTGTGTAAATAGCTAGCTGTGCATCATTGGTTGACTCTTTTTTTTTTCTTTCATGCATAGTCATGGCACTTGGCAGAGGTTTTTGCTAACCTGGGCCCGGTAAGTGGAGAATAATATGTATATGATGACAAATTAGTTTGGAATATTCGGGGATGGTGTTGTTCCTAAAGGGGCATCATCCATGTTGGGTTGATCACGGCCGTCCGTGGTCAGATGCATATCGCACGGATATCAATATGCTTTCACGGATATTAATACATTTTTTCTCGGATATCTACGCATTTTCTAGTTATTGTCATCCACCATTTGGACTGAGGTTAGCATTTTCCTTTGGCAAATGCCGGTGAAGCTTTTGATCTAAAAATCTCGTACTAATTACAATTAAAATTTAATTAGAACGGCAGACAATTAGCTAGATGAGTAGATGTCCACTTTCTTTTACCAAAAAAAAAACCATACTTATCTTTATTATAACTCAAGTGTCCGGGGCTAATTTTCGCACATCTCGATTAATTTTGGGGTCAAATCCCACCGCCTATTTGCGGAGAGCTCAATTAAAGCTGAAGCAGAACTCTGTATAAGTAGGAATTAGATCGGTAGACAATTAGCTAGATGTCCACTTTATTTTATCGGATAACCAACCATACTTATAAATTAAAGAAAATCATCTTTTCTAAACTTTTGTGCATGGAACCTGATTCTAGTTGCTTAAAATACCAAAAGAAACACTAATGGTTTTGATAAACGACCCCAACCTTGTTCAACCGAGAATGACAATAAAGAAACCAAAGTCGTCCAGCAAACAGCCATGGTGGGCAGTTCCCTTATTCAACCGCTTAGGCACTTACAATGAAGGATAACTAATAATTCATAAAGAAAAGGAGAAAAACTTGGGTGTCGGCTGGGTATCACGTGGCGGTACCCAACTTGCATCTCGGCTGTCTAAAAGTGTTTTGGACGGTCTAGATTTTAGAGGGGGGATCTGGGCTGTCCGCCGAGATATGTGTTGGACACCACATCAGCCGTACCCGGCCTATTTGCGCTCAATTTTTTCTCTAATAAAAGGGTTACAAACAGCCATGGCGGGCAGTTCACTTGTTCAACCACTTAGGCACTTACCATGCATGGAGGATAACTAACACTAATTCATAAAGAAAAAGCAAGAAGAGGGGTACAAATTGCAAGAATTGTTTTTCTTGGGAAAGTAAAGTTTTTTATTTGAAGAATCCTCAAAAAAAAATATTCATTCAATCTTGTCCCCTAAAAAGTCAGGAATCCTTCTCCTCCCCGCACTAAGTTTAAAATTGACTGTAGTCTATCTATAGTAGGAAAAGAAGTTATGCCTCAGGACCAAGAACACGTGGTGCCTCAACTCCTGTTTTCACACATATATGTATAAGATCCCCGCGATTTGGTGTTGGGAGCCCATTTAAGTGTGTGATAAAACACGTCCTTTTCCTTTATACTCCTAGCTCTCTTGGACATCAAATACTCATAAGGATTAGTTGAGATTAGTCAAGAAGCGCATAAACTGAAACTAGAATATATTGTCCTTAAAAAAACCTATGCACGGGTTCATCATGCCCACTGGATGTGGTCTTAGAAATTGGAGTCTTATTAGAGAACGAAGGATACTTCACATTTCAGTGTTGGGTTAAAGAAATAGAAATATTATTAATCAAAATCACCGGCCCAAAATCGCTAGATACCAATACAACTACACAACTTCAGTGTTATATACATGCATGCATTTGTATATTTCTTTTTGAAAATTGTGTCATCCATGATAAAACACTAGAAGACAAAATTTGGTATACATCACGAGAAATTAAATTGTAAAAATCAATACTCCTATTAGAATTAGGATAGAGCTCCTCCCCCGTCCCTAAAGGAGATTGGACCATCTTGTTGGGTCCTTTTGTGAGCTCTTTTCAATCCACCTCAATTATGAGAATCGTTCAATTAATGGAATTGATAGAAAATAATATAATTAGCGACATCGAATGAAATGGGGTGTTGTGGAGTGTCTCAGGCCACTGCATAACTCTAAATATCATCTTTAAGTGTACCATTTTTTTTTCCAATTTTCAAGTTAATTTTTTAAAAATTGTAAAATTAGCCCCTGCAATCCCTCCGATGAAAAAAAAACTCTCAAGGTAAGTATATATGTCGAGATCAACAACTTTTTTGGTTAAAATAAAACGAGGACTATGTGTATACACACAAACTTAGATATAATAAAGAGCAATATATAATAAATTTTCATAATCATCAATCAAATTTGTTCGAATAAGTACGAAAATCGATGTCTAAATGTTATCCTCACACAAAAAACTTGTTTCTTGAGGGCATGTTTGATTATAGGATAAGAAAGGTGGGAAGTGGTGGGAGTGGGACTAATGGGTAGGCCCACATGTTTTCCTTTTTTTATAGTCCGGTGTTTGATTTCACACTGAATTAAAGACCGGATTAAATAAGGATAGATTAGTTGTCCATTTAGTACCTCATATACGGGGTATTTAGCTAATACCGATGAGAGGGGGTGATATATTTTTAGTAATAATCGTCATCATCTTTATCCAATTTTTGTCCTACTCTAACCAAACACGATAGTAATTCTTAGACGACACTTGTTTTCTCTTTCACCTCAATAATCACATATTATTCAACCCTCCAAAAAAAATCCTAACAATCAAACAAGTCCCTGAGTGTAAAGTGCAATTTAATCTAAAATTTAATGGCTTGAACGGATGCAGGATGAGTTTTGAGTGAATAACATATGAAGAGAGAATAAGATAGGAATGCCCTATTTAGATGTGGTCTTAGAGCAAGCCCAGCAAACTCCCTAAATTTTTCTCTACAAAAAGTAGTGAATAGTGTTTTATTTACTCACATCTCTTTCAACACTCCAACAATCATCTCTATTACTTTCTCTATACCAATTAAATAATATAAACTAATACATATAATATATATTATACACATAAAGAGGAGAGAGAGGAGAGAGAAAGAAAAGAAAAAAGGATTAAAAAATGGGTAGGGAGTGAATAGTGGCTCCCTAAACAGAGGGGTATTTAGGGAGCTACTGTTCATCAGAGTATTTTAGGGAGGGGTTTAGGTAGTCTGTTGGAGCTTAGTTTTGGGGTTTGACTCCCTAAAATAGGGATAGGGAGGGATTTGAGTCATCTGCTGGGCTTGCTCTTAGCGCCCTCCAAAAACTTTGGCCCCAATTAATTAATCCCGGGCCCGTATTAATTAATATTTGGCTGGGCACCCTCCATAATTTCGCTCAGTCAGTATTTGGAAGGGCAAGCCGGATTAATTATGAACATGGTAGATCCTATCCATATTTAGTCAGGGTGTGCTGGTTACGGTTCTACCCCTTTGCAAGTTTCTTCAGATAAAAAAATAAAGTATTTTCGCACATAATTTTTTAATTATGTGCAAAAAAATTATATACCATTATTGGGTGAACCCGAATTGATGTGACATTAACGAAAGATTAATAAAATAGTATATTTGGTCAGAAGATTTCGGTAATAAGGGGGAATAAAATAGTTTTTGGTTTGCTTTGTAGTTGAAATGGAGAGATAAGAATAAATTAGAGGGTCTCGGGTAGATCGGAGGTATTGGATGGGGTATTAAGGCATATTCAATCCACCCTTCATAACTCTATTTTTGCCTTCATTCCTCCATTTTGGAGGAAAACCTCACCCCAACCCATCCTCCATTTTCCTCCATTTTGGAGGATTGTTTTTCACCCTCCAAATATGGAGGATCAAAAAATTATGGAGAATCACCTCCATTTTACTATTCATCCTTTCCAAATTCTTCTCATGTCCTTTTTTTGTCCTCACCCTCCAATGATACAATCAATTTGTTTGAGAAATGGAGGAGTGAAGATTATTTGGTTGGAGTTTACGTGAATAGTGAAAATCCTTCGAACTCACTTTTTGGATATAAAATTATAGTATTTTAATCCTCCAACATAGAGGAATGTAGATTATTGGATTGAAGATGCTCTTATGGACAGAGTCCAAACAGTCCATAATTAACACCCCTAGGAGTGGGGATATTATATTCAACGGGCCATAATAATACCCCTTTTCCTTCGAGTACCCCATCCAAACGGGCCGTAAAAAACTAATGAGGATGCTCCAGGGAGAAGTTTTGGGCTAACGGTGGACAACGGTTCCATAAGACTCGCTCTAATGTCCCTCTCCCTCCTCTCTGTACACTGAAACACAAACGATGAGATAACAGAGAGAGAGAGAGAGAGAGAGAGAGACAAAAATAGTGAGAGGACCACAACGTATCTCTTTCGTACATCTGCGTTCTCTCTCTCTCTCTCTCATTCCACTTTCTCTCTCTCTTTTCCTCGTCTCCAATTTGATGCGAAATTATTTTGTCTCATAGAACTTTTTCCCTTTCAGATAAACACCACCCAAAGATCCATTCGAAAAAGTTGTATAAACACTTATCAGATCCGATCCCCTCATTCAACAGCGCGAAAACGAAAGGTATCCAATGCTCTTTCTATTGTACGGTCTCAATTTACGTTTCCTAACCCACAAAATTCTCCAGAAATCTTGTATACCCAAATGAATATTCATCACAGATCTTTAGCTTTCGTTTTTCATTTTCTCTGGGTGATTAATTGTGTTTCTTGATGTCAGTGCTGTTCTTCATTTTCAATTCGCCTCGCCGTAACCTAGAAAGGAAGAATTTCCCGAATTCCGAGGGTTTGAATTTTCGACGCAGTGTTGATTTTCTCGATAAATGTTCTCTCAGTTTTACGCAATTGTCTCGTTCTTTTTCTCATTTTTTTGTTGGTTTCGATTTCTTGGGAAATGGAATGGGGTATCCAACGCTCTTTTATTGTCCGGACTCGTAGAAAATTCACCCACCTAACAAAAGGTCTTCATAAATTTTGATTTTAACTTTGATTTTGAATCTCCCTGTTTTGATTATGTGAATTTTCTTGAGAAAAAATTTGTAAATTTTGTTCTGCTGAGAACTTAAAAATTGCGCTTTTCTTATTGTTCTTCATTTTCCCAAAAACTTCCTTGAATTCCCAAGAAAGTCTAGTAAATTGCTCAATTTTTTCACAAAAATCGATATTTTCCCGTCTTTTGTGGATTAATTTCCCAAGCTTATTAATTGATTAACAATTATGTGGTAACCAGAGCTCACCAGGCAGCAGGCAGTTATGTTTACACATATAATGCTAAAAAAATTAGAGTTCCAATGCTTAACTTTCATGGGTATTTATGCACTTTTTACGAATGTTAATGCATTTTTTTGGGTACATTATCCACTGAGAGAGAGAGAGAGAGAGTTATTCATGAGGGGTTGTACATTTGAGTTAGATTGTGATTGTAATCCTCTCACGTATAGTGAATCCGCTGCTCTGTGGATATGACCGAATTTTGGAAAACCACGTAAAAATTATTGTGTTCTTCCTGTGATTTACATTTCCTTGTGCGTGTGTGTTTGCTGCGGTTAGCAGTTTTCAATAACTTATTCGAATTTCTTGGCATTGTTAGTTAAGTGGTAATGGAAACCGGCGGCAGTCGGAGACGTTTATCGGACGAAAACCTCGACTCGCCAAACCTCCGAGACTTCCTCCGAGTCAAAGAAGAAGACAACAACAACAACCTCTCCGGTCTAACACTAAGAGCCGTCCTCAGCGGCGGCAAAAGACCGCCGCCGCAGCCGGTTCACGTGAACCGGACCCTGCTCGACATCATCAAGGACGACCCGAATTACGGCAAGGAGAGCAAGAAGAGCTGGAAATCCTTGAAAAGCAAGCTTCGCCTCCGCCGAGCCGGCGCTGCCTGGACCTCCTCCGTCACCACCCCCACCTCCGACGTCCCCATTGTCCAAAACCCCAACAGGATGATCTCCCGGCGGCTCTCGACGCGGTTCAACTCGGACGAGCCGAGTTCCGAATCGACTCAGTCCGTTCCCGAGTCAAATAGTCTGAATTCTATGCCTAGTAACAGGGCAATGATGCTCCGCCGCAACTCGAGCCGCGTGCCGTCGATGGCGGTTAGCGGGTACGGACGCGGGTTCGAGGGCTCGGGGTCGGTCAACAATAGTACTAGACAAGGAATATGGGACGGAGGGAGTAATAATGGTCACGAAAACGGTGGCGTTGTGGACAGGGAGGGAGTGGAGGAGGAAGAGGAAGAGGCGGAGGAGGGGGTGGGGGAGACGGCGGAGGAGGAAGGAGGAGAACCGGCGGAGAGGATGTCACTGATGGCATTGTTGGCGGAGACGGATAGGCAAATGGGGTTAGATGGGTCAACGTATATTACGGGTGAGGACGAGGACGAGGACGAGGACGAGGACGAAGACGAGGAGGAGGTGGTGAGTGGTGGTGTAGAGTACAACAACTGCTGTGTTTGTATGGTGAGGCACAAAGGGGCTGCTTTTATTCCATGTGGGCATACGTTTTGTAGGTTGTGTTCAAGGGAGCTTTGGGTTCAGAGGGGGAATTGCCCTCTCTGTAATGGGTTTATCTTGGAGGTTCTTGACATCTTCTGATCTGTTTTAACCGCCGGCGACGGTCGACGATGACGACGACGACGCAACCGTGGTTTGTGCTGATTGGTGAATCTCTTAAGAAAAGTTTTTATTTTTCTGTTCTGTATTTTTATTGATTTTGTTTTTTGGGTGAACAAGAATTTGGTTATTGAAATTGTAATCAAATTTAGGAGAGGAGAGGGTAGTGATTTGTGATAGTAAGTTGGAGATGGACTTTGGTCCCCTTTTATTGTTGTATATGCAAGATTTCGAATTGTATGAAAAATCAGCCTGTAGTTTACTTGCAGTGCATAGTACAATATTTTGGTGCCAGGATCCCCTGTTTCAAAATTCCCCTGATTCTCTGTTCCAAGGGGGATTTGGGTCATTGGATGATGAATTTTATTTTTGTATTTTAAAAATTTATGTGTAATTCAATGACTCAATCCTCCCCTTAAACAAAGGAACATAGGGTTTTGGAACAGGAAATCTGGTTCCCAATATTTTGGTCCCATGGTCCTGGTAGTGGAGCCCTTTTTTCTTCTTGATTCTGTCAGAGCTGCAGCAAATCAGACTTAAAGTTTGGTCCATGACTGTAGAGAGAATTTTTTTTATTTTTTTTAAAGAAAGGATTCATTTTCAGCAGAACGTGTTGACTTTTCCGAGTAAATAGTTAAATATCGAGCAATGATAGGAACACAATTATATAACGTATTTGCTGACAAAATTTTGTCCGGAGCTATTCGATGCACGTGGATTCACATATATTCACAAGTTTCGGATACAGTTGGGTTCACATATAAGCCTTAGATTTGCATTGCAAAAATCTTAGATTTTAGCAAATGGCTTCCTATTGATTTTAGCAAATGTTAATTTTATCTGATTTTATCATGTGAGAAACTCTCCATATTTAAGGACTACAAGGTGAAGTGGATGCGGGCTGCACCATTGAGCTGCTATCTCTGGTTCAATACCCATATCAACAGTAGTCAGGATTTTACCTTTGTGGTGACGCAAATATATACTTAAAAAATAAAGGGTGGCGTTAATGCCACGAGAAGTTCTTTTAGTGCCACGACACCTAATGTAGTTGGACAATTTTACCCTGACAGTTGTTCCTCTTTTTTTTTTTCTCTTTGTTCTTTGGTTTCCTTTGCTCTCTTTCATGGAACCAATGGATGGTGAAAAGTGAAAACTACAACCATTGATGTTGGAATCAAGCGCCGCGTTCATAATTCTAACTCCATTTCTATCATTTTTTTTTTTCAAGATCATCTACATCAGCAAAACAAAGCGTGAAGGAGAGCAAATGACAGAAATGGGTTGCTTTCTAATTTTCTCTCATCTTTCCTTTATTTTGAGAAGGGTGTCTTTTGGATTTCTTTAGAAAATTGAATTTTTTTTATGTAGCCAGTCTCTGTACTAAACTGTATGATTCGATTATCTTTATCAAATTTCCTTAGAAATTTTTTTTGGGTGCCGGGTGGGCATCACATGGCAATGCCCGAGCACCCATTCCGACCGTCTAAAAATATTTAGGACGGCTCAGATTTGTTCCTTCTCTCCTCTTTCTCTCTTTAAAATCAAAACCATCCAAAAATATTTTGAACAGCCGAGGTGGATGCTCAGCACTAAAAATATTATTATTATTATTACCGGCGGCTTGTGTTGTATTGGCAGATCCACCTCCTTTCATTTTACAATAATTGGCTGACGACGCTGAGCGGGTAACTTACGCACTCTGTTTCACCAAAACAATAAAAGGAACTACACAAAAGCAAGGGTCGTGGTGAGCTTGGACTAACTTTTTATTACTAGCTTATTTAGCACGTTCTTTTTAGTTATTTTCTCCTAATCCACTCTTAAAATGAACTTCGCAAAATTTAACCGTTGAGGAATATAACTGTGGTTGTAGCCTGTACGCCCCAAAGAAGACCCCTACCAGAGGAAAGAGAAACTATCCCCGTGTTTTTTTTTTTTTTTTGTCATTCGTCATTCCTAATCTATTACATGGGAGAGGAAGGACTGAGACTCGATCACAGAATATAGTGTGGGGCAACTAAGAGCTCTATCTCATGAGCTAGCCACCACTTGCATCCCCAGTGGTCCAACAGGGCAAATGGTAGCTTAATCAGTCCAAGTCACCGGGACAAAAGAGGATAGAAACCGAGCAACCATTTAGTTGGCTGAGCTGCTGTTTTCTTTTTCTGCATATTGACAACCCTATTTTTTTTTTAATAGCAAAAAAATTTATTAACCCTTGAAAACGAATTACAAAGATTAAAAGGATCCAAGCAACGACGTATCAATACACCTGCTGCTAGGAACCAAAAGGGAAAATACAATCAGATACTAGCAAGAAGCCAACCAAAACCCCCCCAACAAGAAAACACGCCCTTAAAAATAGATTTCACTCAGGAAAAATTAGCGAGTAAAAGTGTGATCATGATGTATCCATAGAGGGCAATTACGGAAAATTACAATTTTCAAGTTGCAATGGTGGTATCCATGTATAAAGTTCGATTTACGAAGTAGGACACTTAGAAGGAACACAAGTGACGTAACATTCACACTTGTATGTGGGTCTCACTCATCCACATAATTGGAAATTTGGAAAGAAGCCCTAAAACTTCTTGTTCCTGTCATCATGTGCACCGTCGTCATTGAACTTCTACATCCATAGTTAAATGAAAAACCCATTCTTGGCCATAAGGATCCATCTAAGCAACAGCTACGTGAGACATTGAATGTAAGGCCATTAGGGGACATGCAATTTACAACAAAACAAAATTTGGCATTGCTATAACGACCCAACCTCACTCATGAGACTATACACCAAACTTTCAATTACACCATTACCTTCTTTTATCATTGGATCCAAAATGAAGTTCCTACTAGCTTTTCAAACTGTTGTCAGTCCCTAAAAGTGATTGTTCAGTGGTCTTCGGGCACCGCTACGTGGTGCCACAACATGCTTTTTCACCGCGTATTTTTGTGGGGTCCTTGCAATCAGTGGCGGAGCCAAAAATTTTGCTCGAGGGGGCTGACTTAATAGACATATGTTTATCTAAGCATATATTTATTATAGTATCATATACCTTTTGTTTTTCAATATAACACATTCGTGTATTGAATTATTCTAGCCTAATGCATTAAAAGTGTATGACAATCGATTTGTTTTATTTCTTTAGGCTACCACAACATTCACATGGTCATTTTTTTACTGAGAAATGAAAATATAAAATAACATGTTTTTTTAGTAAATCAAGCCAAAATTATTAAGATTAAAGAAATAAATATATTGATAATATCAATAATTCTTAAAATTAGTATTATATTAATAGAATTTTTAAAACCCAGGGGCCCCGGCCCCAATAGAGTTCTGCCCCTGCTTACAATTAGTACTGGATCCCAGGAAAATGCGTGGTAGAGAAGGGTGTTGGGGTACCAAGTGGCAATGCCCCAAGACCGCCAAATAATCTAGAGGTTTTTGGGTACTTGAAACAGTACTAACTGAAACACAGTCCACATACCTTGTTTGTTAACCTCGTACCCTAATCTCAATTCAGCTCTTGTAATCCTTATTCAACAAAACTTCAAAAATGACTACAACTTATCAGCAGTCTAAAGATTACTCACATTTACAATATGATTGAGTCATCACTGGATCCCTCGGAACCATACCGCGAAAGAGTGTAACTTGGGTTAGAGTCTTAGAGATCATAAATCAAGCAACACCTGCGTTAGCCCTAGTGTATAGCAAATAAACACGAAGGAAACGAGAGAGAGAGAGAGAGAGAGAGAGAGAGAGAGAGAGAGAGAGAGAGAGAGAGAGAGAGAGAGAGAGAGAGATAGAGATTTCTCTTCTTTAACCACATGAGCCGACGAGTGCAGCTAGAGCACTGTCATGTTCCTTGATTTCAGAATACAATACAACACAACCATGGCTTGTGAAATACATTTGCGATTCATGTCAATGCAGCATGATGCTGCATGATTCTATCCTACATAAGTTGCGTTTACTAATTTACTTTTGGCACATTCCATCCGTTGTATTTATGACTCTTTGGAATTCATCTTTTCTAAGAACCCTATATTTTGATGGTCTCAAATGGCTTATATGTATTCATGATCCATAATTAATAGCTCATATAGCCGGAAAACAAGCCTTTAGTTACCTTTGGACGGACAGGGCATTTACCAGGTTGCCTCACTATATAGATCTGATCCCCAGCTTTACTCTGTGAGTCCTGATTCCGGTACCATGTCCATAGTGCCCAAGTCTCATTTTTCACCTGCAGCTCATACATCAGAAATGATCACTATACCCGGATAAGAAGCGCGGATAAAGACAATTACACCAGCACAAACACGGGACACAACAAACTTAAAACATGCGGACAGACACAACAATGATATGTCGACAATCACAGTCTCTATATATTGTTACTCCCGTGGAAATAAACCTTACGAGCAGAACCATGAAACGGCAAAGATACTAACATTAATGCAACTTAAAAGGAAACCTTTTGAGGCATAATTTAAACATCATTCAGGACACATTGCAGGGACTCGCTAATATTATTGACGTACCTAAGAAGAACAACTCAAAGTCATTAACCAAAACAAGCAGCAATTCCAACCTAGTCTAGAACTCAATCATAGAAACCTAAAGATACAAGAAGCATTGCCCGCCTGTCCAACAAAACACTGTCAGCAGCGATATTTCAAGTGAGAATTGACAATATCAACATAATTTTCCCATTTGGACAACTACCCACTGTCCTACGAAGAGACAATGACATGAGCACGATATATGTTACAATCACTCTCCAACTGCAATTGCAGACATCCTAATCATCCTGAAAGAGGCACTGATAGTGTTTGCAGCTTATATGTGCTAGAAGTCTTTAAATTAAGAAGTCATCGTCAGCGGCTATTTTTAACTAAGATTCGAAAATATTTCATATGCACAATGTCTGCCTACAATAAGGCCATCAAATGATGCCACAATATAGATGCTTTGTATATGTCCAAACTCATCTCTTTCTTTGCATGAGTGGGTTCGGAAGTCAATAGCTCAAAACAGATTACTTGGAATGTCACAATAAAGTCTTCCCCCACACTGTAACTCCACTCATGGACTATACATTCCTTCTGCAGCCATTGCACTTAGTGTATTATCAGAAGAAAGTGAGACAATTACGACACTCTAGAGATATATTAAACCAAGTCTTATTTGCTTAAATTTGATAAGTTTCGTCTCTCATCTATTCTACACTCTTCTTCCTGTATGCGGAAGCAGATACATTGGCTCAATCAAGTAATTGTGGAATTACCCCTCTTCCCACCCACCACCAACAAAAAACCAGAGACATTCACACAAACATAGAAAGAGACATATATACATAATACATATATACAGAGAGTGGGAGGGGGGTACCTCAAGGATCCCATGGCCAAAGCTGCTTTCCCTGAAGGCACTGTAATCAGGTTGCCGGTCCCAGCAAAATTTACCAGCTGCTGGACCAGTTGTAAAGTTCATCGCACAGAACCCTCCCATGTATGGATCTGGAGTTGTAGAAGGTTCTGGGCAGTTACCAGGTTCGTCAGCATATTCAGTTGCCATCTTCTCTCTATTACCCCCATCTCCCACCATAATATGAACAGGGCCACATGGATCTAATTCGTAGTTATAAAGTCGATTTGACCTCTCATAAGCATGAACCTGACGATTGTTGCAAAGGTAGAATCTTAGCATACGATAAAGGCACTGCTTGTTCCTTGAATTTCTTCTATTTCTTCTTTTGCTTTTCAATCTTGAACATAAACAAAAACAAGAGAGAAAATGCAAGAAAAGTAAACAACATCCAATCTAAAAGCATTGCGTTTTGGTATGTCACGATGATCCAGTTAGCTTTTCACAGATTGAAAAAGGAGTTGTATTTTGGTTTCACCGTTCACGTAAAAGATTCTATGACCAAGTTATTTATCTCTAATAGAAATTATTAAGTTAGAAATCCATTACAGAGAAAGAAGTGGTCACCTCAATGGAAAAAAAACAATGGTTTCATTTATGTGATGGTCGAAAACCCCATATCAATTGTCCCAAATCCCTTTCCACGAGCTGACACGCCCGACACCATCACAACCCGGTCAGTTTGCATCAGGAAGATATGAAGAATGGCGATATTTACACATGGAAATTCATCACTTACGTGTCCAGTAAAGACTATGTCAACTCCATAAGAGTAAAGTAACTCTTCCATTGCGACCCGCATACACTCCACTTCTCTGTAATGGGCTTTGTAAGAGCTGTACCAAGGAGGATGCCAAGCCGCTACTAACCATGGAGTTATAGATCTGTCAACACTAGCTAAGTCCCCCTCCAACCACTTGTATTGATCAGCTGCCATGGAATTTGAGAGAAATATGAATGGAACCATCAATAAACAAACAGAAAGGCAATCTGACTGGTCCCTTTTCGCTTTTTGGATCAAATAGGAAGAAAAAAGACTCTCCATGATAAAGCCTATCAGCAAACTCAATCCAATTTGGAAAGCCTAAAGTCCAATCTTACTTTTTCTGATCAAGCAAACTTAGCAGTGTATGCATAGGTGGCTGTACTTCTATTTAAGTTTTGTGCTTTTTGAACACCCTCTTTAAATATTTGAACACATAACCCAAAAAAAATTGAATTAGCCTCCAAAAATCAGCCCACAAACCAATCCAATATAAAGAACCCAATTAAAAGCCATAAGAGGCTCCATAGCTTCCCATAGATGGTCAATTAAACAACCTAAACTCTTTTACATTTTATATTACATGTACTAATTTTATCTCGAGTTTGAACACTTATTCCTATACTGTGAATATCCATCAATCCAGGAAATTCACAATTGAATACCTAATATATTAGCTCAAACCAAGTACATACTCTTAATGACAAAAATTTTAAAAATAGAGAGAGCAAAAAGTATCTATTGAAATCGATATCGTGCTCTGGCTTTTCTCTGAACAACAATCAACTCTATATCTCCAGAAATAAGAGTACACGTCAGAAAAAATCTGTGTGAACCTATTCGCCAGGCAATTTTCTACAATGAAAACTAGGAGTAATGTATTTATGTGCCGGTTTAATTTTACTTAGCCTAAAAATAGAATTCGCCGGGAACATGCAATTGTGACATATATCTTACGTATTTCCGTATTATTTGGTCTCATTATTCAAACTAATATATAAAAATTGTGTGTATATACGGCTAGTTAATTAATAGAACTAGTAGATTTGAGGTAATTTTTGAACACCCTGTTCAAAATTCCTGGAGCCGCCACTGTGTATGGCTCACGGAAAACTATATAAGGTACTCCCAAAGTACCATGACATGTCACCGGAGGATATGTAATGTAAGCAACATTGTCTACGCCATCAATTGGGAGTACCGCAAATAATTCCACATAGTAGTCCGAGAACACCTAGATATTACACATGGCTTTGTTCAACTTTTCTCCTCAGCCCATCAATCAAAACTGACGCCAACAAAGAAGGGCGATGTTCATCCAGTACCAGAATATGGAGGCAACATAGACAATTCTACATAAGATGATAAAATAACAAGAGTAACAAACATTTCAGACCTGTTTTATTATAGGCAACATATGCGCCAAGCATTATGAAGTGTATCCCCCCTGCATTGAAAGAGTAGTAGAATGTGGATAAAGATCGACTTTCGTCCGACGGGAAAGCAAATCGAGACCTATAAGCAACAAATGTCTTGTTTTCAACCTGTTCTTCAATCTCATGGTTCCCTTCTACCACCATCATAGGAACTTTTGAAACTAAATTCTGCATAAACCTGATGACAGCAACAAAAGGGAAAGAGGAAAAAAAAAGGATTGAATAGCCAGGTTGAATCAACTTTGTAAGGAAAAGTGAACAATATAAGGAAGCTATAGATTCTAAATTGCGTGTTTTCACCTTCCCCAAAAGTCCCAACGAAGTTGATAAGTCTCATGTATGGGAGTTTGTGGAAATGAGCAAGAGTAGCAGTCGGAGCTAGTTCCATTAGTGAGATATAGGTTTGCATAAGTCACATCGCCAATCAATAAGACAAGATCAGGTTTATTGCCAATCAAGTGACTGACTGTGGTTGTCATATTGTACGTAAGACCCAGATCTGCCACAATTCCAATTCTTCCTGGGTAACTACGTGGTCCAGATACAGGCATAGTCTTGAAAGAGAATAATTCGCTCATAGCTGCTATCGAAGGATCCCCACATCGATAGTAGTATATTGTGCTAGGTTTCAGCCCTACAAAGAATACAATAATGAAGGCAAAGAGTTCATCGTATGCCCATCAATTACATGCAATGAGCATCTTTACATGAATTCGAGATGGAGGGAAACCAATATAGGTATGAACGAAACCAAATATAAACTCGTTGAAGAAAGTTTGCAGACAAGAATTCATAGTCATATTTTAAGAATGAAGGTAAACACTTAACCACAGTCTTCTATAGGTTTCTTGGCATATTCCAAAGAACATCAAACCAAAAACAGCAGCGACAATAGTTTGTGAAAGCTCTCCGGGATCTTATTAAATAAATCATCACTATTATTTGGTAGAGGATCTATGCACAACAGCCCAGTATGTTGTTAACCTTTGATGATTATGTTTAGCCTGATTGAAGCTTCGAACAATAACCCGTTCCAAATTTTCCTCGTAAGCGTATATGTGAGTATATATATGCCAGCATGGAGGTACAAATGCGCATAAAATCATTTCTCCCACTTGTAGTTCTAGCAAGAATGTTATTAGTAGTGTTGCAATACTATCTGCTAGAGAGGCTCAACAACCGAATGAGTTACATTGATACGACAATTCACTTTGCACAAACGAAATAATCCTCGTTATGAAGCTGAACACTGTTCCAAGACCACGTATTGAGTTAAATTGCTTACATAAAAAATCAGCCTGAACGATTCACAACATAGCGTTTAGTCAATTTTCATTGCACTAGTCAAAGAATATGTGGATGCTGTAAGAGTAAATTGAACTGCAAAATAAGCATAAATATTTGCATAGCTGTCAAAATTTAATAACAGATGTTTCAGTCGCGAAATCATTTTATTTTGCATACAAACTAGGCCCTAACTGTGGGAGGGGAGGGGGTCCACTCTACCTGTTAATCGAACATGATGGATTATTCCAGAAGTATAGTTCTGCAGCCCTTCGAAAGGATAAAGTTGGTTGTAAACAAGAGAATAGCCTCTAGCTTCATGAGGGAGCATTGGTTGCCTTATCAGCCCATAACGAACAAGACTAGAAACGCGTTTAGGATCTAACGGCTTTATGTTGTAGCCAATTTGGGATTCCCCTGCAAATCCAACAGTATTCCTAAAAATCACCACAAAATCTGAAACGACATAGAAGCTTGTGGCATTCACATAGAATATAGCAATAAATCGAGCAGGTTGCCTGTTGAACCACATTTACTAGTCGCTAGCCACTACTTGCATTCCCAGTCAACATGAATAGCACCTATAGTATTACTTGATATGCATATAGATATACAAACTCCCAAACATAGAGACGTACTTGGTATTTACATTGTCTACTTACGTACAAACATACCAAAATGGCAAAATCCTAATGTACAT
Organism: Gaultheria prostrata; assembly: GCA_036023075.1. Lineage (NCBI taxonomy): Eukaryota > Viridiplantae > Streptophyta > Magnoliopsida > Ericales > Ericaceae > Gaultheria > Gaultheria prostrata. The sequence continues at coordinate 24,022 of JAXBDA010000228.1, read as the reverse complement.
AGACCAATAAGGTACTGATAAGTAATAAGTGATTTATGTGTGGATTCTTCGTAGACTCAACAGGATATGAACTTAATTCCCCAAATTTCCAAAAAAAAATCCAAACGCCAAAGAAGCTCTATGACATCAACATAGAAGATGACAATAAATCGAGTACAATCTTGTTAGTCACTTCTTGAGTTCCAAATCCAACAATAGAAGATGACGCGCATAAGCATATACCAACTCCCACACATGCAGACACATGAATTCATATTTCTTACATCTTGGCATACACTAAAACAAGCACACAAAAACTGCTCAGATACAAATACGATTAACAACACAAGGACACAACAAAATAAGCCACACAACCCGTGCGTGTGTGTGGGCATTCACTTTTATAACCTAAACCATTACATTTTGTCTAATCCATCCTTAAACTATCAATTAAACTTATTGAGTCCTTAAATTTTCCAAATTGATAGCCACTCAGACTAATTTTGCATTCCCCGTCTATTTACTAGACAAGAAGTCACTGTTCTTGTCCTCAATTATTGACAACTATTGCTCATAAACGCATATTTTTTCCAAGGACAATATTCTTTTGATTGTTTCTTCCTAGTTAAGGAATGATGTTTTTAATCATATTATAAAAAAATGTGAAATTTTCCAGACATCCTATACATATGGGCACGTTTAATTCCCGGATGAAATGGAAGAAGGATGAGAAAAGATGGGATTAAGGTTAGGGTAGGGGAGACATGTGTCGTACACGCTAATGGATAGGATTATGTATATCACGGATTAGTTGTAAATGTCTGGTTAGGGTGGGATAAAGAGCGGATAAAGGAATGACAATAATTTTTTACTGTTGGATGAGGGACATTAATCTGGGAGGGAAAGACTAGTTCCGGGGGTAGTAATTAGTATCCCACGTGGGGCACTTTTTCGTAACATAGTCCGGAGTTATCCGGTCCTTCCCCTATTCCCGTGCGAGACAAACACTGGACTACGAATAAAGGATAAATATGTGAGTCCCCATGTTCTCCATAATCCATGTCCCTCTTCTGGTCCAGGTTGTCAGCGGCATATTTTCGACATTAAAATGACAACTACGAGCCTCAATGTCGACCCTAGTAACAGAACAGTAGCTGTCATTCATTTAAATAGTCTGAGAAATCAAAACTAGACTAAGTGGATATTGATTTGTAAAGTTTAAAGACTCAATAGGACTAATCAACAGATTAAGGATGAAATAGAAAGAAATTGGATAGTTTTTTTTTTAACTCAGGTTTCCGGGCTAGCTTACGCAAGCCTCGACTAGTCCTGGAAACCAATTCCACCGTTCACCAGCAGGCCAACCATTAACGGGGCCTAGGGCCTTCAAAAAAACTCCCCAAAATAGGGGCACCCAAGGATTTTTAGTAGTGGGCTTGAGTATCATCTTTTCTAGCCCAAAAAGGAAAATAGAAAGGCCCAACATGCTTTTAAAAAATGCCTAAACAATTCTAATGAGCATGGGGCTATATTCAAGTGATACTCATGCGTCATGCGTTATATATGTATTTGAAGACTTTGGGTTTATTATATAAGGATTAGTAGAACTTTACATTGTTTTGGCTTTCTCGTATTGCTATTGTTGCTAGAAAATTTATTTAAGTGTCCTACTCTTATAGACTAGGGATAGAGCACCCTAAACCCTTGGGCCAACCCTTGGGATATATACACCTCACATTAGCGGCATATTTTCCACATTAACCGCTGGATAGAATGACAAGTCTACGAGCCTCAATGTCGACCCTAGTAACGGAACAGTAGCTGTCATTCATTTAAATAGTCTAAGAAACCAAAACTAGACTAAGGCCGAGTTTTCCGTTTTTAGCACCACTTGCTAAAAGCCAATTTTCCATAAAAGTGTCAAAAGCTAAGTTGCTAAAAGTCAATTTGTTTCCAATCAGCTCAAAACTAAGTTGACAAAAGTCAATTTCTCTCACATACTCCTTTTACTCTTTCTCTCTCACAGCGGGTGTGTGTGAGAGAGAGAAAGAGCAAGTTCAATGGAATTGAATGAAATGGTGGAAGATGAGAAAGCTACCTGTGATCCAAGAGATCCAGACGGAACTGTAGGTCGAGGAGAGAGAAACCGATATCTGTTCCGGCTCGAACCCCTTGACGCGGCGTCGAACTCTGGGATCGGTGTCGGGCAAATCAACGGCGTTGCCGCGCAATTTCTCGTCGAAAGGGACAGTCACGGGCCCGAACGGGCCGTCCAGAGTGGTCGGAATTCTGCATCGAACGACGGCGAGGTTGAACAGAATCGAGATCGATATCGCAAAGGTCCAACGCATTTCTAGGGTTTACGCACAGTAAAGAGGGTGTGTTGGGAGTGAGAGAGAGGAGCGAATAGGAAGAGCGCGGGAGGCGTGTTTGGCCCTATTATAATGTGGGCTTGCTTGACGGTTAGTGGCGGTTGGCCTGAGAAAAATACGGAAACGGACAGCTTTCGAGTTGCGTGCCTAGATTGTACTACTACGGATGAAGTTGTCTTCTTCATGGATCCTTTCAGGGAGGGTTTGAGGAAGCCCCAAAGGTCCCCACCGGCACAATGATCCGAATCGGTCATTTTTAGAATTCGCAGAGTAATGTGCATATGGAAAAAATTAATTTGATCCGGCATTAATAAACATGTCAAAAAATTAAATTTTGATAAAAAAACGAAGGCCTGAATCATTTCAAAATTTGAAATTCAAGTTTGGGTAATCCATGCATGAAAACTAGAGCTCAAAATTGGTTTACGCCAAGACAAAATTATTACTCCCTCTGTCCCCAAATTTTGGTCTCAGTTCTATTCTAACCGAAAAAAAAAACTACTTATAACTTTGAATCGGTAATGGATTTTATATTCAATATGGATCTTGTTTGCTAGATCTTAATTAGTTCTATAAGATAATGTTTTCAAAATTACGTAAAACAATGTAAATTACGAGATATAATCAATTGAAAAATGGCACGAACTCTTAAAATGGACCAAAATTTGGGGACGGAGGGAGTAATTATTAACACGCCAAACCTCACTCATCCATCCCATTCCTCACATGGCCTTCTCTCTCAACATATACCCAGGACTGGCTCATGGCATAAGCTAATGAAGCCACCGCTTCGAGCCACCAGAAAATGTTTAAAAATGGGGCCTCCAAATATGTAGGCTTCCTTTTTTTTTTTTTTTTATCAACAATATGTAGGCTTCCTATATGATGCAGACTTAATTAGTACATTTGCATCTAAAAGTGCGAGAAGAATAATATTCAAATGATCGATTTTGGAGTATTGTAATGCTTATTTATTTTTTGATGACTATATGTTTAAATATTTTGTAATAGTTTTTTATGGAGACTGTGTTGAAAATTTTATTATGCAAAATATATGGAGGGTCTCATCTAATGAGTCTGTTTCGGGCCTTCAAAAGTAATGAGCAGGCACTGCATATACCTACAGGGAGGAAGCCATGATTTTTGCGTAGGAGGAACGAATATATACAATCAAAAATATTAAAATAAAGAGAGACAACGATGTGAATTTTTACCAACTCCGAAAAATATAGAATAACATCAATACATATGAAACTAAGCATGTTTCTATCTCAACTTAGACTACAAAAGTATTAACATTTATCTAATTCTATCTATTGAAATCAGTAAAGAGTTTTGAGCTTCCAAAATTTAAATCGGCCTTAGTTTTTAAAAGTGAACGGGCTAAGTGAGTTGGGTTATAAATTTTGGGCCTTATTTTGTTTAAAATGATTGTAATCAAACCTCTTTAAGACCAATTTTTGTACAAAGATGGTTCAAAGCTCGAAAAATATTATAGCTATTACTATTATTTTATTTTTAACGAAAAAATGGAGGATGGACAAGACTATATAGTTTGATGATATATATATTTTTTCAATGTAATAGCAGGACTTCTTTAAATCATAGAGGGGACGACTGCCCCTACTAGCCACCCCCTGGCTCCATCCTTGTATACTTACGTGTATATATACATTCATACAAACTCATATTAACTCTTTCAAGTTTTTTTTTTATTAATCTATAATTACATGATTCGAGAACTCGAGTCTCAATTTTAGGTTCGTTTAATAAATTAGTTGAGCCTGATCATATTTGGCTCAATTAGAATCACAAACCTAAAATATATGTATAAAATGAAAATATCATGTCGGACATATTTGTGTTCATAACAAGTGATCCCGGGCGTATAAAATGTTATCGGACATATTTGTGTTCAGATCTATGCATGAAAACTCAAGTTTGGGTAATCTAGTTTGGGTTAGTTTGGAATGAATTTGGACCGTAGGTACAAAATCTCTAAATAATAGGAACTTGGGTTTTGTTTGGCATTACCTGATTGGGCTAGAGTTGGGCTTGGGCCCATGGTTGACTCCTCATTGGAGCAATCAGTAGGTTGCAAGTTGGTGAGGATGACAAACACATTTTTATTCGTCATACGATTCTAGTGCGGTGTAACTTTAATTGTTCGATCGTTGTATCCTGGGAAACGGACGTTGATAAAACCCTTTGGCAGCCCTGTGAGGCGGTGAATTTGATTTAAGGAAACACCGTGGAACGCGGGACTCGGTTTGATATTTCCAAACGTTTTTAATTTTATTCCAATTTGTTGCTATAGTTTTTGCCCAAAACTGTTTCCATTTAATATTGCCACAAGCATGGAACAAATTCAAACAATCTGCAAACACATTTGACTAGCCCATCAGTTTGATTTTTGTATTTTGTTTTTTTGGCTCAGGGGTGTTTTGCTAACTTGATTTTTTTGGCTTTTTTATGTGAGAGTTTGAAAATCGCGTTGGCCTTTTGTGATTTTTTATGTGATGTATTGTGAAGAGATGACATGTGTCGAAAAATACAAAAAACTAACTTTTGGCTTTTTGAGTTAGTGGAATGGGACCTGGGTTCCCATAAGGTTTTTTTTTTTTTTTTTACATTTTGAATCTTTGATTATTTTTTTTCCACGGGAATCTTTGATTACAGGGCGAATAAATATCAAACTATATCCAAATGCATCCGATTAGTTGCCACTTGAATCATATGAAAGCTTAAAAGTTTTTCCTACTGCAACCTCGTGATAGACGAGTACCAGTCCGGTTTCGTATGGTCCAACCCCCCTCTAGTTTTAAACATTTGTAGGTCCATTCAGAACTTAAAAAATAATCGGACTCGTTCATTTTATAAAACTCGTTGGGCTGAACATTCATGCCAAAAATCTATTAGATAAGACATGGTTTTCTACATGAAGAGAAATGACATTTGTGCATAAAAGAATTTGACGGTTGAAGTACCGGGAAAGCAAAACAAAACTATAAAGAGAGACTCTTCTTCAATTGCTTAATGTCCGGTTAAAAAAAGGGTTAAATTTCACCACGTCGAAACGGGATGTGCTTTGCCGTTTGGCTTCAGTACCTCCCGCTAGCGCATCCTATACGTAACGGCAGAAAAAATGACCGTGTAGACATCTCTCTCTCTCTCTCTCAACGGCAGTCACGTGGGGCCCAAGGTCATATTGGTCATTGTTCCATCAGATAAAATTTGGACAACAAACCTGCCCTAAGATTTCCGACAAATATAGGAACCTCTCATGTTCTGACAATTACACCGACCTTCATTACTTTACAAATAATTGTATCCAAATCCATCCGATTGGTGACTACTTAATCATATGAAAACTTAAAAAGATTTCCCTGCTGCAACATCGAGATGGACCGAGTACCAGCCCGGTTTCTTATGGTCCAACCCACTCTAATTTTAAACATTTGTAGGTCCATCCTAAACTTGAAATTAAATGATTGGATTCGTTCATTTTGCAAAACTCGTCGACCAGAACATGAATGCCAAAACTCGATTTGATAAGACATGGTTTGCTATATGAAGAAATCACATTTGTGCACAAAAAAAAAAAAAGGACGGTTGAAGTAACATGAAAGCAAAAACAAAGCTAAAAGGAAATTCTTAACTCTTAGATTGCTTAATCACCGATTAAAAAAATGGTTAAATTTCACTGTGCTGAGACGGGATACGCTTGGCCGTTTGGCTTCAATGCCTCGTGCTAGCTCATCCTATGGGTATCGGCCGGAAAAATGACCGGAGTAGACAACACACACTCTCTCTCCGGATAGAATTTGGACATCCAATCTCCCTGCGATTTCTGACAAATGTAGAAACCTCACCTGTTATGTTACACTGACCTCTCTTACTTTATACATTAATTTATTGTCTAGATTTCCCTATTCCGTTAACTCTACATTAACGGTGTAAGATTTCACTACTTAATGACCGAAATACCCCTGAATATTCGCCACTTAATAATTGGTGCGAGAGTAATAGGAAATGGAAGTAGTTCACATTTTTTCCCATATAGTGGTTGAGTCCATTCTCTGTGTCAGACTTCAGATTGGTTTTTGGATCTGGGGTTTCCAGATCCGGGCTTCTAACGACGATGGCGGCGGCGGTGACAGATGGGTGGTAGCTCCGGTGACATGCACCGGAGTCTTTATTTTCTGTACTTTTTTATTTTCTTTGTATTTTTTGTTATTTTTTCGGTAGGTAGTTTTTGCAGGTGGCGGTTTTTGGGCCGCCGGTTTTGTAGGTGTTGTTTTTGTACCCGGTTTTTGACCGGTGATTTTGAATTTATTACTAATATATTTCTACCTCTCCACTCGAAAAAAAAAAGATAGGTTTTTGCCCATTAGTACCAGGGCTCTAAAGTCCAAACCTAAAGTGAGAAATTTCTTACTCTAGTGGACCAGGGTTTGGCCAATTTCATGCCATATTCCACTTTTGAAACTGGTAGTTGACAAATCTTTAGTTAAATAAATACGAAGCCCAATTGCTTTTATTACAATATTTGAAATCAAATAAGCTCTTGTTAGATGGGCTTAGTCAAGGGGGTGTTAATCATGGTTACATTAAATTTGTTGTTTTCAAAGACTGAGGAATTGACCTGATAGTTGAAGTGCTAACCGACCAAGGGTCCAAGTCTTAAGGTGATGGTTGAGTGTGAAAAACAATGAAAAAAGGGTTGGTTCAAAAAACAACGGAAATGAGGAGGGAAAAAAAAGAAAAGAAAGACAGATAGAATACCTTATGAGAGTAAATGTTGGGCCAGAGTGTCCCTATAGATTTCGTTATACAATGTTATTTCTTGCGACCGTTCTAGAAACAGACTTGCGGGTGCGATGTCGATTGCCATAAAAAACTTAATGAAGTCCTTTCTAACACCAATTAGTTTTAGGAGAGATAATGGAAAAGCAGTCCGACAAGATATCAGAGTCAGGAGGTCATAACTTCGATTGGAGGGAGCGTCATTGTGAATGAGAGATTATTGGGCCCGAAGTGCCCCCCATAGATTTGGTTACACAATATCACTCCCTGTGACCGCTCTAAAAACAGACTTGCGGGTGCAATATCGAGAGCTTAATTAAAGCTCTTCCTAACACCAATTGCTATTTTGCAAAAAAATAAGTTTTGACCGCAAAACCATCCTTTGCTAATTAGTGTTTGGAACACACATTCAAAAACACAAAGGCAACCGGACTCCTGAAGAGTCCAATGATGTGGATCCCTTGGTAGAACCCACGTGCATTGAATTATTTCGAACACATCTGTGTCAAATTGTGTCCTGAAGATTATTGTTTGCGAAACGTACTTACAACCGCGCACATTGTTCTCCACACTCATATTTCATGTTCCCTAAGGGGTGTTTGTTTACAAATTTTAGGCCTCTTGGTTTCATTTTGTTCTTTATGTACTTATGATTGCATTCATTGAGCAAAAATACTTAAAAAGCTACAAGAACTAGTAATCCAGAAGCTTCATCTTGATGCATTTGACTTCCATTTCAATGGAATCAGCATTTGCTTGTCATCAAAGCTTCAACAGACACCTCCATAAAGCTCTAACTTAACAGCCATTGGATTCTATGGTATTTTCTAAGACCCAGTGGCCATGAGAGAAATGAGGAGCCAGCTACAAATCTCTTTGAACCGAGCAATTTTTGGGTGCCAGGCGGACACCACGTGTCCGTGCCCAAGCACCCATCTCAACTGTCCAAAACACTTTTGGACAGTCCGGATTTGAGAGAGGAGAGAGAGGGAATAAATCTGGGCGTGCAAAAGTATTTTGGACGGTCGGATTGGGTGCTCGGGCATGGAACTTGCCCGGCACCCAAATTCTTTCCCTTTGAACCGTTTCCCTCTTAAACCTTTCTAGGATCAAAATAACAGCAAACCATGATTTCCAAAGCACTAAATTTCACTACTCACCCACAAAGCTACATCATGAGGGAACAGCCTTAACTTTTGGATCTAAATTATAGGCCATAAAAGTGGGGGCATGGAGTTCACTGCAGGCTTTAACAGCATTCAACAAACCTTTCACTTTTTTCTTTCTCTTAAAGCTGAGAACAGCAAACAAGCATGCCACAGCTTGATTCCATTCCCTAGGAAGAAATGTAGTCATGAACATCATCTTTCAAGCTTCATTTAAGGATCTATTTTCACCTTTGACAGCCCAATTGATTAAAGAAGTATCTAATGAGGAAGTTAGACAAATAACCAATAAATTGATGCATCGTGTTCAATAAGTATGACCGAAACAAAAATAAGTATCGTCGAATAAGATTCTACCGAAATAACAGCTGAAAATCTTTATCAACAAGTTCCCATCTTCATGAAATGTGTGCGGGTTTTTGTGTCTTCAGATACCTCTTCTGATATGATAACTTAGTGCTATATAATTTCCCAGTGTCTTCAGATACCTCTTCTGATATGATAACTTAGTGCTATATAATTTCCCAGTAACAATATGTAGTCATCCAAATATATGTTGTGTTTCGGATGTTTAAGACCATAGTTCCGGTTCCACCAGTTAATAACAGTAGGTCAATTCGGATCACAGAGGCTCATAGAAGGAGTAAAGAGTGCAGCAAAATTAAGTGTGAGTTTTCTACTAGTTTGTCTACAAACACATTCCTTCTATATGCATGATATCTTTAAAAGCTAGGTATGGCAGTGAACCTTTCAAACTAATTGATATCCATGTGATCCATCAATTGATATAACTTCAGCACTCTCATCTCTGCCTTCATTGATAGAGCTCAAAATAACCACACACATTGCATGCGTAAGATATGGATCAAGTCGTAAGGATGTGTAGATATTTTAAGCCTCATTAAGACCTACGATGTTTACTTACCAAAAAGATCTTGTCGCAGGAAATCAAGGAGGTGTATGTAAACGTAAGATATGGATCAAGTCGTAAGGATGTGTAGATATTTTAAGCCTCATTAAGACCTACGATGTTTACTTACCAAAAAGACCTTGTCGCAGGAAATCAAGGAGGTGTACGTAAAAGCACAAGCAAAACAAGAAACAAAATAAACACGGGCTCTTCACATTAGAACAAAATGTCTGACAACGTTAACAAAGCGTTTTGAAAGAAAAATGAAGTCAAAGGACCTCTTAGACATCAAGATCCACATGTGACAATTGAATCAGTCCCACCAGCTATAAACAACAGGTATTTGTCACCTACAAAACCACTTGAAACATAATCCCTTCACCTAATTAGTGAATCCCAAGAATAACACCAACCAAAATGAAGTATTCACTTCTATACTGGGTGCGCGAGAATGATACATAGAAAAATAGACCTTCGGGTTTAACTTTGTTAAGTCACAAAAAGGAATTTAGGAGAACACTTATCGGTTTAGCCTTTGGTTCTCATGATTGTGATGCTGCCTTTTCCACCCTCGGTGTGAATTTTAGTTTTGCCAACAACAGGCTTACCAGAAAAAGCCGAGGTGGGATATGAGGCAGAAGGATCTTCGTTCCTGTGCTTTGGTTTCAAGGGTGGTGGAGTGCGTATCCGCTGGTTTATGTCCTTTAGAGTTACATCCCCATGGGCACCACATGGTTTAATGAAGGCAAACGGATAAGCAACAGATGAAGCCAACTTTGTTGGAGTTCGCATGTACGACTTCTTTCCTAAGTACCAGAAAAAAAGAGATCAAAGAATAATTGGTGACTTGGTGCTTAAGTAGCGTCTTAACTCCTATGTTCATCAGAAGAGCATAGTGCAAATGTGAAATGCATAATAATGTGGTGACTACAATTGAGTACATGTGAGAACAGAGATTATTTCCTGAACAGTATCAGTATTCATTCTAAGGTGCTTTCTGTGCTCTCAAAGTTAAAAAATGCATTTTCACACTAGTGCTCCACTCTAAGTCCGCAAATTGCCACAATCAGTGAATAGGAAGTTTGGAATAGGTGCTACAGAAGATGATTGAGAAGAGATACAGACCTTTAAAAACAACATTTCGACGAGTTCGAGAAGGACGCTCTTGAGCCACGACAGCTTCATATTCAAGCGGGGTGTTGCAGAACTCTGCATCAATGTCGTAACATTATGTTCTATTTAATTGCAAAAACAGGTCGATGACCAAGAGGAGTGAATACATAACATTGCAAGAGAATATAGCTTCATCTACCTGAAGTATCAATTGTAATATCCGAAACCCCAGACTGATTCCTGCATTCAACATATTAAAGTGTCATATTCTGACAAACGAAAGGATAGAACATTTAATTGAGAAGCTAAAGCCGAGAGAAACATACATATCACCAGGGCTGCAATGCATCTCAATATCATTGAAGCAATCAGCTAACCACCCCTCAGATGACTGATCCAGGTCCTCACAACTGGATCCAGGTGTATCCACTGGTATGTGCAATGTAATAAGGAATCATGAATCATGTATGTAGAAACGCAAGGAACTATATCACCTTAGAACATAATTTTACAGGACAAACCTGCGAACCCGTTCACCCACTCCGACATATCAAAGCCCGGGCCCTGGCATTGTTCGAGTGAATCCTCCCTCTCCTAATCATGGAACAAGAAGATGTATCTTATTACTATCCAAGGAAAACTTAAAATAGTTTTCTAAACCTCTTTCAATCACACAAAAACGTCATTTCATCATAATCACTAAATCGCTAATGAGAGGTGTTCCAGCTGCTTTAATGGCACACTGAATAAATGAGAGGCTTTAAAGGAACCCTGAATAAATGAGAGGTGTTCCAACTGCCTTAATGAGTATGCAAGAACTAAGTGGATGAAGCGCAAAACTAAACCATCTGCATAAGTTGCATTCTGATGAGAATGAAACCTCGATGAAACTTTCATGCATAGGAGGAGTTATCACAAATGAGTTGAGAAAAGGATGGCTAGGAGAGGTGGATGATAAATTGGTTTCCCACGTAAAAAAGGTATGATTGTCCTAATTCTGACAGAACGTACGTTGACTCAAGAACTCTGGTTGAAACGAAATAAGTCCACTATGGAAAAGGTGTAACAACTTCCAGAGTAAACAGATAGCATGCACCAAACCTTGGATTTTAAGAAGACAGATGACATCTCCTCGTTGCAAAATGGGGAACCTGAAATCTCATTGTCAAACTGCAGCATTCGGCGTCTCTTCCCTTGAGAAGAAGGCTCTCGGCTATGCTGCAATTCCTTGTTCATGTTTACTGCAATTCATTCTTTACAAATTAGAAACAGCATCGCTTAAAATGTGCGAGCATTAAAAGCTGGAAAAATCGTAAACATCTGAGGAGTTAATAATGAAAGTACCACCGTCGGCAACATGGTAAGCCAAATCCCCACATGCCTTAATGGGTGTTGTTTCATCAAACATGTAGGACAGATCCTCTTCATTCTGGCTAACTCCATCCAACAGGGATGGAGGTATTTCTGCTCACCGCACGAGAGAAAAAAAAAACCCATTCCAATCAACAACTTAAACCAATTATGTCGATTTATTTACCAGTAAATCAAAAGGCAATGTTTACCAATGTTAGCTTCCTTCTGGGCACAGTACTCCTCTCTGTGCCAGCCCCACATTTCCCTGCTTCCATTTTGCATATATTAAAGATCCAATCTCAATTTCCAAAAAAAAAAAAAAAAAATTCCAATCTCAAATATCACCACACTGTGAAGGTGAACATATAAATGTAGAAATCCCAAAGACTAAAGTAAAGCTAAATCCACCAAAGAAGGTATCTAAGAAAGCAAATTCGTGCCGTAAACTTATTTTGACTGCATTACAGCAACATCCATAAAAAAATAACTAGAGGCAAAATGAATAGAAGTAAATATAAGCAAATAAAACAGGAGCATTCTGTGAGTTTCTGATGGGTACTAAAACACAAACACCAAATCGGTTACAAGGTCATTCTTATGATAAATGACGGGGGAGGAAATGAGATATACACTCCTAAATCTAAAAATCCTAGTACTAAAATAGACGATAAAAGGGATTTAAGAAAAAGAAAAAAGAACTTCAAAAATGATGAGAGAAAAAAAAAAACCATTAATTAACAGGAGTAAAAGAAACTCAGATGTCATCAATCAAGACCCATCTCACCAGTCAAGCACTAAATCGAAACAACTTCGGAAATGGAGCATCTACATTCGAATAAAATGCTAAGAAGGATCGGAAAATGCTTCCGAAAAAAATGCTAAGAAGAATGCTAGTACTGCATCTGCGTTATACTGATTCACTCTACTGGAGTGTGGATCGGACATCCAAAATCCAAATGCTCTTTGAGGGAGTGATTATTTACGTTTAAGCATAAAAAACAGCATACAGATATATATACAGACGGACATACAGAGAGAGAGAGAGAGAGAGAGAGAGAGGTACCTGCTCGATTTTTGGGTTTGTTCTGATATCGTAGAAATCGGATATAGGTGGCGACGATTACAGAGAGAACCCGAAAATTTTGATCCTTGTCACAAATCTCCCGTTGTACCTTTTTGTTTTTGGTCTTTTCAATTCGAAGTCACATGGCTAGTAAATAAAAACATCCAAGTCTCTATATATACTACTACTCAACTTCTATAACCGGACCCAAGTACTTTAGACCTACTGTATCTAAACTTTTTTTTTTTTTTTTTGTGAATAGTGAGAAAAATCTAATTAAACCAACAGTGTTGCCGCCATTATATGGAAGAAAGGCATCGGCGACTAGAGAACACCTAAAAGAAGTTAATCTGTCACGCCTTAACTTCAGACCTACAGAACATAACACAGTTACACCTGACAAAGACGAAACACACAGTTAGACTCGTAACCATTCTATTGCCATAAGATAATAGGTCGACGACGATTGAGCGACGGCGAAAACAAGGCCAAAGGAAGAGCATTGTATCTAACCATTTGAACTTTTAATAAGTTATGAACTTCCACTTTCTACACCGTATCACAATCGATCTATATTTACAGTGCATTGTGATTTAAATCACCTATCATAATAGTGACGGTTGGGTATTTGCGTGTATTTATTTTGTATGGTTGTTGGGTATTTACGTTCGCCAAACTTAAATGATGGCGGGTAACATTAATAGAACCACAAGACAGTGAATGAGTGTTTTGATGGTCCATTTTTGTATGTCTACAAATCAGAACTCACTAGTGACGGTTGGTTATTTACATGTATTTTTATATTTGTTGCCTTATTATGTATTTACGTGTATTTATTTTGTAGTTAGCAATCGCCAAACTTAAATGATGGAGGGTAACATTAATAGAAACACAAGACAATGAAGAGTGTTTTGATGGTTCATTTCCGTGTGTCTACAAATCGGAACTTATTAGTGATGGTTGGGTATTTACGCGTATTTATTTTGTATAGTTATTGCCTTATTGGGTATTTACGTGTATTTATTTTGTAGTTAGCAATCGCCAAACTTAAAATAATGTAGGGTAACATTAATAGAAACACAAGACAATGAATAAGTGTTTAAAATATGTCTATAAATCATAACTCCTCCCCTTAACCATCGAATGTAGTCCTTGCCGCAACGATTTTTTCCTATGCATGCAAGAAAGAGAGAGACAATTTTTAATTTTTGCAGCAACAATGCTAGAAACACACAAATGTGCACAACAGATGCGCACACATTTACAGTAGGGGCTCCACACACACTGCACTGTGACTTTGTGAGCCCCATATTTGTTATAACTGTGTGCAAATATATGTGTAATTTGTGTATATTTAACAATTTTTTTATTATACCTTGGTTTGTGGTGCGTATGGGTTCCCTACTTAGACTAAGTTTCCATTATTGTCTAAATCGTCTAAATATTATTTTTTAATATTTATTATAATTTTTACAGTGTGAAGACAAGGTCATTTGCCTCACATACATCAATAAAAATATCCTTTAGCAAAAACTATATCACATTTTTGCCACGGTAGAAAGACGGTATTTTTAATAGAAACTCACTCTTATCGCGAGTGTGAAAAACTCACCCACATGGAGCCGGATCCTTCTCTTCGGTCCTCTTCTATTTGTTTTTTGTGGGCTTATTCTGAACCCACAACAATATCGAACACGTAGGCATTTTAAATCTTGTCGAGAACTTCATTGATAATCCCTCCGTCTCTAAATGTTAGTCCAGTATTTTATATTTTGTACAGTCCCAAAATGTTAGTCCATTTGCATAAATTAATGCGCTTTATGTGCTAACTTTTTCATTCTACCTCTACTTTTTTGATGTAACTAGAACTATTCCAATGAAAAGTTGCAATGACTATGGGCTATATTAAAAAGAGAAAAATAAAAAGAAATACTCTAATGATTATGTCTTGAAAAAGAGTTAGAATCTCAAAAACAGCCCTAGCATTTTGAGACGGATGGAGTATCAAACTGGCGAGAGCCAATTCCTTTTTATTTCCTTTTTTCTATTGGTCAGTTGTTCTTGAGATGTGTGCACTTTCTCTTTCTTGCTACTCTATTTTAATTTTGGTCATTTATTATTCTTCCCTCAGTCCACCTAGACATTTCTATTTTCGCCATTTATTATACCCTCTCTCTCTCTCATGACAAGAGAGAGAGCAATACTGGTCTCTCTCTCTAGTTTTATGGTATTATTAGTTTTCCTTAAAAATCTATCTGTAATTTCCCCTCCAAACATGGATTAGATTATGGTAATCTCAGCTTTATTTTGCGAAGACCACGACCGTTTTGTCGACACGCGCCAAATATTTTTTAATTTTCGGTCGTGGGTTGGAAAAAAACTGTCCTAAAATGTGAACCACCTAGAGGGACCCACTTCCCTTATTTCGCTGATGCACAAACTATACCGTTGCGTTGAATAGGAAATGTCGGGTTGGAATTGGAGCACGTGGATCTCACCTACTTTAGAGAGTTGGGTTGGGTTTGATGATGGGCTGGGCTTATTGGGCCGAAACAAAACCAAACCGATGAAGGTATCGGCGAAAGTGAGTATTGTTAGTTGTAGTTAATGAGTTTTGAAACTCAGTCAAATGCATAATAATAAATGGTGCATACCACTGGATTATTACTCCATTTGCGAAGATGAATGGTTCCGTAGAAAGTAATTTCTTCTTAGTCTCGGCGTGGATGCCCTTGCCTCGGACCTGACTAGAGAGGAGAATAATCGATATGTGCATAAGCTGACTAGGACACCTCTGATTGTCGAACTAAAAAGAAAAAAAAGGTTTTTGTGATAATTACCGGGTGGTCTTCTTGTATTTTAGGAAGACGATAATATTATGCGTTGGTAACTCTAGACCACCCAATAATCACTTTTAATTATGGGATTAAAATGACCGTGTGGTTCTAGCTAGTCTGACACTCTGACTGTCTGAGGTTAACGGGAGCAATGCTACGCAGACAACTCCAACTCAATTGTTTAAGGAATCGTCTAATGCACAATAATCTACATGCGTCGAATGATTCTATACATAATTGTGTCTGGAGTTTGTATTAATAGTTGTGTGAGTGAACTTAAGCCATGAGGAAAATGACCAAGCATTTTTCAATAATACCAGAGGTACCATTCAAAGAAAAGCGTTTTGCTAAGGTATGGCCAATGGGTATATATTAAACACACAAATAAACAAAGAAATATATACTCCAATACATATTTTATGCTTTTCAATACACTTTCACATTTTTCGCATATTTTAATACATTTTTTTAACATTAACGTGTACTTATTGGGCACACGATAGCAAATCCTAAAGAAAAAATTAAAACAGTGGCTTTGCAGTTTGCCTCAATGAATGGGCCAACTCATGTAGTATTTTGACACTCAAAACTTTAGGGTTGTGATGTCATCCCAAATTGTACACTGATTAGGACAATATTACGTACATTTTTTTTATTCGGAATTACGACAATATTAGGATTTGGCTACAAAATCAATCTACTAATAGAACGAGGAGTCGAGGACTATGGACAATCAATCTTGGAAATATTACGTATTAATTTTTTTCCTAAAACTTGTTTCATTTTGAGAAGTTGCAGATATTTTCGAAAACGGAACAGTGCAGCTCTGGAACATTTCTATTTTGTGCACCCAAGAGGCCAAGATCAGTGGCGGAGTCAGAAATCCAAGTTGGAGGGGGCCGGATTATGAAAGAAATATTCTTACTTTTTGATTATTTTCGAAATTGTATAATTTTTGTTACGAATACCTACAATAAAATATGTAAAATATACTCCAAAATAGGAAATCGGGAGGGGCCGAGGCCACCCAGCCCCAATGTAGCTCCGCCACTGGCCAAGATACGGTGGGACTCGGTGTAGTGAAGCTGTGCACTACAAGCAGGGCCAGTCCCAAAGGTGTGAAGGAGGGATTCGGGCCACTGCACAATTCCAAGTATCCTCACGGATTATACTAATTTTTAGGTTTACCACGAAAAATTATCTAATTTTAAGGTTAATTAAGAAAAATTGTTTGATATTGACCACTGCAGATCCCTTGAGTGAAAAAGAAGATCTTAATTTTATTTTTTTTTGAAAGGCAAAAAAGATTTCATTAATCTTGAAATTGTTACAAGGCAAGGAAATAGCAAACAAGCTCAAAGAGTAAATGTCAACCCAATTCGAGACCCAAACCAACTGCTCTGTTTGGAACTTAAGGAAAAGAAGAGAAAGAAGAGAAACTTTAAAAAAATTCCCTTCCTTTGTTTGGTTCTACAAAAAGAGGAAGGAAAATTTTAAATCTCCTACTTAACTTTCCTCCCATTTTCTTTTCAATTTCCCTCTACTTTCCTTCTTAATTATTTTCTCTTCTTTTCTCTTTCCTTCCCTAACTTCCAAACAGAGCAAACGATTGGTAAGGAATCAATTGAGGTCACCCAACCTAAAAGGCATAAGCCCATCACCCCCAAATTCTTAAAATTTCTGAGGAGTAAAAATCCCTAAAATTTCAAGTTACCTGTATTTTTCAGGTTGTGTATTAAATTAAACGGTGATTACACACATGCACACAATATCACATCTTCTTGAGATCTCACAAGTAGCAATATATACTTATAAAATGTATAGTATATTATACATATAAAAATACATGTGATTCGGGTCCTTGCTGGACACAAATCCTACATTCGCTAGTGACGCATCACATTCCAACCGTCCAAAATATTCTCTGGAAGAGTCTTTTCAAAATCCAAAACATTAATTGTTGAGATGAACAACTAGAATGTGCCACTACACCCTTGTAGTGCCGAGGCTCACTACTTGGACTCCAAATCCAATAAGGAACCAAAAAAAATATGAAAAACATAGTAGGAGTTTCCTCTTACTACTTATTTTCCCTTCCTTGCCCCAATCTCCAAACACAGCATAAAAGGAGCACTGATCTAACTTAAGGGCATACTTGAAAAAAAAGAAAAAAAGAAACCAAGGCATGCAGGCAGAATTTCACAACCCAATTTCATCATCATTAAGAAAGCAAAAGGGACAGTTGAAGCCGTTTCAAGTTTCTAAATCGCAGCAACAAAATACCAACACCATCCATACATTTACACTCCTTCGACTACCTCTAGACCAACTGAAATTCACACAAAAATACTTTAGCTGCAGACCCATTTCTTTACAGGAATATCTTCATAGTATTCATACAAAGCCACGTTGTAGCTAGAAACCGATATGCTCACCACCTCCAGTTTGATGCAGCATAGCATCTATTTCATCACCATCCTCCATCTCAAGCTATGAATAAAAAGATTAACAATTCACACAAAATACAGTTAGAAACTCGAGATCAATAGAATTCCGATGTCCCATACAAGTGGACATTCCGGACTGACGAGAACTTGTATTCGTTTATATTTTGGTTGGATATCTAAAAATGATCTATAATTATCAGTCCTCCAAGCTTCAACAAGCAATAAAGAGGATACAAGTCCTTTTCATACTGCGAAATAATTTTCTTTACCTCATCTGGAGTTTGCTCTCCTCGAAGCCTGCGTCCATCAAATAGAAATGCAATGGAGTTGAACTCCACAGACTGTCGGTCACAGTAAGCAGTCATCAGCTTCCGTAATTGGGTGCTACGTTTGATCCTGAAGAACACTTCATTCCCATCCTACAATAGGCAACAACCAAATGGGGCAGATAAGGCAGGAATCATGCACTACTATGAAGTGCAAAAAAAATTAACATGGATACAGGATTCTGAAGTGCCATATTTAACTTCAGAACAATACAATTTAGGTGGTGTATGAGAAAGCTTAAACAAACCGCATCGAAAGCTTAAAATATGCTAGTCACAACAAAGTATCTATAGGAAATGAAAACAAGTAGATTTCATCAAGGAGAAGATAAATGAGATTGAGATCTGAGAGACTGATACAAATGAAGAAACCAAATATCCAACCCATATGTCTTGCTCAATCAATTTGATTTGATTGAACATAATCTGGTAGGGCATCCGCATGTTAACCAGGCTTGTGATAAATATACTCGCGTAACATAATCTGGTAGGTTTCATGTTTTAGGTTCTGGCAATCCTACACCTAAACCTCTTCCACGTTGCGGCAAAATATTTCAGTTATTCCATACTTTTCAAACCCACAATCTTAAAGGCATACACAGCCAACATCGAGTCTAGTTAGTACACTGATTACCCACGGGACGTGACATATTTTTCCCCTCCCCCTCCCCCTCCCCCTCCCCCCAATTCGTAGCTTGATGGTTCCACCTTGACCTTGACTCATCTAGTGCATAAACTAATACAATGGGAAAAAGGGGAGGTAAACAACAAATAAGAAAAGGGTTCTCACAAAGTCACTCCCAATCCCTCCTTTTTGTTTGGTCAAGTATGAAGGGATAGACAAAGGGGGAGCCAGTCTTGTATGAACAAGTCCTGAACTTGAAGTCAGTCTTGTATGAGAATTAATCTGCCCTTGTAACAGCATTTCTTCAACAATTAAATTATAAGATCATAAAATAAAATGATTTAGATTAACTGATTCATTTTTCAACTCAAAGAAGATAACATAAGGGAAAACATACTTTGGAATTTAAAAGTGACCAGAAAAAAGAAAACGATTAACATCAATTCTATGGCCTATGCATACTGGCAACAGCCAACATTTGTAGATACTTTTATTTTAATTTTTGGAAAGAACATGTGTAGATAAAAAATAAAAAACTTATAAGTTCGTGAAAGTTAAGTTCTAACCAACACGGTAATTTGGTAAACATAAAGTCACAGATAAATTGTCTCACACATTAAAAAAAAACAGGAAAATGAAAAAGAAGCCACAATAAAACCACGTTGCATAATTGCTTTCGTCTGAAAAGAGAGTGAAAATTTCATTGATATGTTCCTGTTATGTCATTAAGAATGTTAACAGTCACTAAAAAAACTCTTAAAAATCAGGAGGCAAGTATTACATGTCACTTATAATTAGTGATGGCAATGAAGTTCGTGCAAGAACTTAGACATATCACTCAATAATCTACACTATACTTGTTACATCTTATCAATCCACAACCCATTAAGAAGAAAGTCTAATGAACGGCAATTGAAAACTATTGCAATTCAACTACAAAGACATATATTACACGGTACAAAACAACTTCTTCTTGGTAAGATTCAGAATTCAAAGGAGGCCAGGGGATTGGAGGGTGGAACTTAATTGGTTATTGTCATGGTCTATTTGAAGTCCAATTTGTATAAACTTTCTCTTGCTGCATCTATTTATCAAGTTTGGCTGCAAAAGCAATGCAAGGGTTTTTGGTAGAGGTATAACAGATGCTCAGGGGGTGGTCTCTGCAGTCCATTGTACCGTTTGAGCCAGAACCAATTCTTGGAAGAATTTTCCTCAGCTTGGGAAATGTTTGGCTTTGTCATCAATGGACTATTCCTCATAGAGTTTTAGAGAATAATCAGCATGTAAATGGTACAGAGTATGAAGCTTGAGTGAGATAGTAGATCTAATGTCATAACAAAAATCATAGGTGACACTTATATATTTCTATAGGTAGATCTAACTTTGGGAAAATACAAGTAGCCATCATTTCATCTTACATTCGCGACCAAAAAATTGTTGAGATCTTAGAATTATAGAGAATTTTTTCCACATACATTTCAGAAGAATTTATTTTCATTCAAGATACTTGCAGGAGACAATCTTACAGAACTCCTCTAAATTAATCTAAAAAACTAGTAGTACAATTTAAGAGCATATTTGAAGTTGAGTAGGGGTGTCAACACTGCGACCTTGGGGGTGGTAAGTCCCGCCGAGACAAGCACTGACGATGGCAGTGTATTGAGATTGGGGTTAGCCGACCCCACGGGAAAAAAAAATTCACTATTGTTTATATTAAATAAAAATTTCATAAATGAACCCCTTAAATTTGGTGGTGGCACCACTGGATAATTCCTAAAAATTCATAAAAGTTGCTTCTTCGTGTGGCTTGTTTGACTCCTAGTCACTCATTTTGTTCTTTTGATTAAGGAGAGATTGATGTGTTTTGCTAGATTGAGCTTTAAATGTGATTTTTGTTGTAATAAGATTTTTAGTTACCATTACTATGATTTTTTTCTTTGATTTATGTTTGGTGAAAATATTGGACGTTTATAAATGACCACACGCATCCGAACTCCCCGGGAGTCACCACTAGAGAAAAATCAATTAAGCACTGTGACAACCCTTTGGGGTTAAGAGTCTGTTAGATTCCTAATAGCCCTGTAATTTTCTCACAGAAACGAAACGTATCGTACCAACAATTGAGCCAAACAATTGTTACATTCATTCAACTGAGAACAAATACACAAACGATGTACCAAACATTCAACAGGCGCATAACACATTCACCAAAACAACAAAACAAAATGCAGAACCCAACTGGTATAAAAGCATTCGCACAAACATGAAGACAAAAAGTATGTATATATATATATACCTGGCCTTTGACCTTTAGGTTAATGTGCTGATCGTTCGGCTTCTTGTCTTCCTCCGCCGCAACACCGCCTCCACTACCGGGGGGCGCAGACATTTTCAGGCCGTTCTAGGGTTTCTCTCTCTCTCTCTCTCTCTCTCTCTCTCTCTCTCTCTCTGTGTCAATCGGATAACGGGAAGGACGGTGTGGGTTTAGATGGAACGGAAAGGGTTTATATATACCCGCTTTCTATGCGCTTCGATACTATCGCCACTTTTTTTTTTTTTTTTTTCGAGAGTGGGGAGGGAATTTTATTAATCACAATGATCATATAGTAGACCTTAAATAATGCTACCGATCAGAACGTGGAGAGACCTGCAATGCCATTTTTTTTGTTTATACTCGCAGTTGCAAATAAAATAAAAAAAACTCACCACGAGATCGTAGTAAGAAACTGAGTGCATTTATAAGAAAACTAGCAAATGCCCGTGCCATATGAGTGATGTTTGCCATATACACTCATCACAACCCATGGACATCACTTAACATACTACTCTCCTCTCTTACTTTTTGTGTTGATCTTTCATTTTAGTACAAAAAAGTTTGCATAAAAGATAAAATTTGAAGTTTGATTTTTCTAAATTTACCTAAAATTTATTTTTAGTACTATTTCGCTTAGGCTCGTTTGTACTATTTTTTGGTCCTACTTTATCTCACAAAAATTGAAGGATTAAAAACTTTGGAAATTGCACTCTAAAAGAGAGTGCCAAAATTAATTTGGGGAGTGCTATCAAAATTAATTCGGAGAGTGTCAAAATCAATTTGGGAAGTACCAAAATCACTTCTCAAAAACTTTCTACATAACAAAAAAATAATATAAAACTTCTAGTGGTGGCAGACTTACATAATTTTGTTGTAAACATTTGATTTTAATATAATAATTACATTCTTTAAAATTGTTGTTGTGACGACTGTCGTCATTTGTCTCATTGGTTTCGTCCTTGTCTTTCACGCTCGCGCTTCTACACCGCACACCCCTTATATGACTAGGGGATGCGAATAGAATTTATAACGTTGCCACTGGGTTAAGATTTTACGGAAAATTCCATAAAATTAATTAAATGATTTTATAAAATCCACATGCTAAAATGAGAAATTCCATAAAATCAAATAATTTCTCATAAAATTAAATGACAAAATCCAGAAGCTTTCAAGAGATATGCAAGCGAGTACATATCGCAAGTACTTGACGAGAGTGTGCGCTGGTTTTATGACTAGTGGGCCATAATAAATGTGGTGTGACCTTTGGCGGGGAAAAACTAAATTGAATTCGAATTTGGATTCCGGGGAAAAAAAGTATGACAATGACTGACCTTGACCGGAGATTAAAGGGAGTTTATAAGGAGAGAGGATCAATCCAATTGTTAGTCCGGTTGGTTAATGAAATTGCTCTGCATAATTGATCAGGCTTCGATTTATGGGGTTAGAGTGCAAGAAATTAATTTCTTTTGACTAACGTAGTCATGGAATAGATAGCGTGTCCCCTTCTTCTTCTTTTTTTATAGTCAAAGGTGTTCGAGCCAACTTACGCGTACTTTAACTATTCACCGATCTAGTCAAAGGCATCCAAGCCGAGATTGCAGCCTGACTCCAATAGGTTGTTGATGAGTGTTTTGGCCTAAAAAGCTGGCTTAACTTTTTGCTTTTTGGTGCTTTTTAGTGCAAATAACCGACTTTTTGGGTTTTTTGGGGCTTTTTTGAGCTTATTGGGGCTCCAAAAAGCCAAAATTAGCAAAAACTTACTCCATTAGGCCAAACCCCACCAGAGTCTCGAATTCGGATTCTTTGAGTTTACAACTCATCGCTTTTTCTATTTAAGCTACCTATTGAGGCAGGATAGTTTGCCTCTGACCGGATAGGGAAGGGATTGAGCCGGGGGTAGTAGCGACGGTCACATCAGCAAGAAAAAAAAAACCCTCCAGTATTGTATATAAAAAAAAATTCCTTATGAATTATAAAGGCTCATGCTTGCTCGCGTAGTGAAATTCCCGACTCCGTCTATGAGACCGAGGAGGGAATTAGACAATTAGTCAAGATGCTAAAAGAAATAAAGTAGAGAATCAAATTTGACGGCTGGTATTAGTGGTGTAAGAATCTGACGACTGGTAATGCGTCAATGCCTGGCATCAACGGTGGGTGTGTGTTTTGCGGTCGTTTTCTCGCTTTTTTCTGATTCTGTGGACTTTTTGTAGGATGTTCCGTTGCTTGTTTGGATTTTTCATAAATGGAAAGTAAAGATTCTTCCTATATCCACATAATAACACAGTTCGCAACAAAAGGATAAATATCACCGACACCCCCTGATGTTTTCCTTAAGTACATATGCCTCCTCCATGTTTGGAAAATGATTTTCGCCCACCTGAGGGTTGGTGCTGTATTTCAATTGCACCCTAACTGTTTTAGTCAATAATTAGGTCAACTGTCAAACATTTTGAAATGCTCATATCAACTATATATATATATATATATATATGAGGCCGGATCCGTGGACACACATTTTGCACACATATTTTGACACACATCTCAGCCATAGAAATGGGGCTGAGATTAAAAATTAAAAAGATCATCTTTCTCTCTCTCCCACGTCTAACCCTGAACCCTCTCTCTCCCCAAAACGCCTCACCTCTGTCAGCTCCCTCCATTACTGAACGATATCCCCCTCCAGTCCCTTCACTCCCGCCGCCGAGCTGCCA